>JARHVA010009062.1:85000-374980 GCA_037957365.1 Torreya grandis | reverse complement strand
GGTTAATTATCACTATCTCAAAAATTCCATTTTCTCCTTATGACATTTTTAGACCTTTGCCTTCTTGTTTTTAACTCAGACTTGTGTATGCATGTTAAGTTTGTGAAGCTTCCTTAGTGAGTATGTCACTAGTCACCTCAATATTTCATGACTATAAAATGGTATATATTTATTCACAAGTTTTTTAATTAATTTTAACTATATGGAGTCATGTTTCTTGTACCTAAAAATTATCCTTCTATCCAAATGAAAGACCTACAAGTTTGTGACATGTAAGTCTTCATTTTGCCTACATGGACTGCTAGAGAACAATCAATTTCTGAATTTTAAAGTATAAATATTGTATTAAATATTTTTAATTACTTATTATACTCTCAAAAATATTTTATATATCTGACCAAACATTGTGTCATCTCAATATTTGATCCTTTAGTCTGTACAGGCATGTGTAAGGTTAGTTTAAGGCTTTGCATGGAAGTTGGAGTCCTAAATACTCATCCATGTTTCTTGATGATCTTAAATAGGGTTAATTAGTTTAAAATTAATTTAAATTTGTCTAAGATACACTTATATATTTATAAAACACCTTCAACATGGACTTAGACCCTTGAATGTTCACTGATAGGTCTACAAAATTATGAGTAACTAAAACACATTTCAAGCTTTTTTGTGGGCACAATTTTAAATAACTTCATAAAAATTTGAAATTATAACCTTATCCATAGTATTATCTCATGATACATTGTTTTATTGTTTCCACTTGTTCCAACATTGATGTTCAGACCTATCAAAGACCATTTATGCACAAACCATGTTTTTCAAAGAGCAAGACATGATGTCTCTAAATAGGATATTTGTAAAGAGATAATTCTCAAGAGAAACACATTAATAATAGAAGGTTGAGAATATTTTCCATTAATTATTAATCACTTGGAACCTTTTGAGAATGCCAAGATTTTAAACCAACCCAAAACTTGCAATAGAGTGAATGAAGCTCCATACACTTGATAAACTTTTCCTCTTATTGAAGACACATCATGAATTTTAATTGGATGATGAAACTACCATTTAAAGGATATATTTCACCTATTAAAACATCAAATAAGATCATTATTCTCCATCAAATTTTGAAGTGGAGAAACAAGAGCAAAAATAGACCCTACTTGAATGGAAAAGGCATAGTGACCTACTATCACTCTTAGTGATTGTTAGTAAATGAGGGGTCATGAATATAAAAACCAATTACACTAAATTTAATCTCATTATGACCAATAAAAATGGCCAATTTTTTATCTCCCAACTTTCTCTATCCTAGCCATACCATGCGTTTGATTTTTTCCTTTTTGAGCTTGTGAAGGTCGTGATGGAGGAGAGATAGTGTCTGATTCATATTTTAGACTTAAAAATTGATCAAAATATGTAATATTACATTTGGAAGACTAATTAAAAACTCATAAATGGTTTTTTATAAAAATGAGTTCACAAGTACATATAAGAGAGTGAAAACTACCTCTTAAGCATTGAAAATCAATATTATGACCTCTTTCTAACTTGATAACATATTTGGTAGTTATGTAACTACTATAGGGACCTTATTAATAGTTATTTTACAAATTTTTAATTTTTTGTCTTTGATATACATGAACATTATCAAAAATCACCCTTTTTCTTCATAAAACACTACCTTAAAGTCAACAAAAGAACCTTAAAGTTTATAAAACATCATGAAATGTTATTAAAAGGTGATTAAGTAATGAAATGACTTTTAAGAAAACCTAGGGACATATGATACCACTTTACCAAGTTTCATCACTTCATGACATGACTAGGCTAGTACAAAGTAAAGAAAGACCATTACCTTAATTTCTCCAAATTTACCTTAAATAATGTGAATAAGGTTTCAAAAAGGCTATTTGAAGTCATCCTAAAGCATGAAAAATCCATGAACAAGGTTATAAAAACATAAAACTCAATTTTTTTCTTATAGGGGTTGACATTTTGACATTGGGGTCAAAAATTAGTTAATAAATTGGTGATTCATGGGGTAACATGTCTGCTATTCTAAATAAACTAGTAGCCCTGTCTTTCCATTAGGAAATGAAGTCAAACTCAAATTCAGACCTAAAAATACCTTTATCATAATAATAAAATCTTATTTAACCTATAAACACATGAAACAAAGACAACACACACCAAAGAAAGGAAGCAAACACACATATGTGATATAATGCCACTTAGGGAATAAAACATATAGAAAGAAAACTAACTATATATAACTGACTTGAACTTTTCTTCTTCTCTTTGATCAAAGGGGAAGCTTGTACTATATCTTTCTCTATGAGATTAATAATGACATGAGGTAAGCTACCTATTAGACCTTAATTTTTTTGACTTCATCCTTTCCACTCCTCTTAGCATGCTCTCAAGTGAAGTGACAACTACAAACCAATCACGTATGAAGGTGACTCCTCTTTTGGCTCAAGTTCCTTCTCACGATTACTCTTGATGCATATGATTATTTTAAACATGACCATATCTTAGATCATAAGGGAAACTTCAAACTTATCTCTTAGGAAATCCATGACATGATATAATTAGTATTGAATGACTTCATGTGGATCATCACATTATTTCTCAAGTAAGAGGACAGCCTCAGTATCATCTTAAATCTATCCAATAAGAGTTATAGAAATTCATGAGCCTCAAACTCACTACATATGTCTAAGTACTATTTCCAAAGATCTTCATCCTTCTCTTAACATCCTTCTTGAAGAGATAAAACTTGAAGCACATCCTTAGAGACTTCTTCTTCTACTGTAACACTTTGATCAATTTGCATTTATTCTTCATCAATCTATTTTTGTTCTCTTAGAGGTACCAATTTCTCATTACCTTCATATTGTTTGAACATATGCAAATAGGTCTACCACATGTCCCTCAAATCTCCTTGAACTTTCTCATTTGACTCAGTAAGGTCAATCAACATGATGTCTTTCTCAAGATCCTTTTCTTTCATAAATTCACTAACTTCTTCATTGACCAAGGTATAAACTTTAACACTCTTATCATAAGTAACTACAACATCATCAAGATCACTCTTTTCTTCCTTTTTGAAGACTAATTTGTGTTTATTGTCACCAAGTGGAGTACCAATGGTGAATTCCTCATCATGTACACTTACATTATCTTCTTCACATTCACTTTGAATCACACTTGTAGCTGCAACCTCTTCTTAATTTTTTTCCCATAGGACAAGTTCCTATTAAATAAGGGATGTGGTGGGAGGGTGATGAACATGTTCAAGAGTTGGAGAGGGAGTATGAGGTATGGTGGATGGCTCATGGATGGGTTTGGGAATGGAGGGGACCTTATTTCAAATTGAAACCTTAGGAATGGTTGACTCTTAAATGAACTCTTCAATAATAAATTGAATATTCTCATAGCCTTCTTGAGGTTATTTAATAGCTATAAATTTAATTTCAATCTTATCAGTTAGATACTCCTTTTTTTTTTAAACATTCTTAGATAGACCTCCAAGATAGACAAGATAGAGGTTCTTGGGGGGAGGAAAATGAGTATTGATTAGGGCAAAAATATCTCTTTTACTTAAATCTCTTGATTTTGGTTTGTTTCCACATTCCTTATCTTCATATCTAACTCTTTGATTTGCCTATCTATATTATCTTGGAATACCTTCTCTTGAAGGTGGTTAGTAACCTCATGAGGATAAGGAACATAATAAGGATGATATGAGGTATAAGAGGACTCTTGATGAGGGATGGGAGAGATTTTCATAATTTAATATTCTCCTTGACATCAACTCTCCAATCTATGTGTGTTTTACCTTGATTACTTCATGATTTCACCACTTGGTTCTAGTTTTAGAGTCTTGAAAGACTTATTAGGGGTTATTGAGGAATAAAAATGGAATCTTGGGTTCTCAATAATAGGCTTATCAACAACAATGTCCTTATCCTTTTGAATTTTCTCTTGGATTGAATTCTAAGAAGGGAAGGTTTGAGGAGTATATGAAGGATTTGAGACACTTTGAAACTCATATGGAAAGGTCTCTTGGGGAAGAATGGGTGGCTTATATGAGGGATAAGGTGGTTTGTATGAAAACACATAAGGTTGATGGAGTTAGACCTATTATTCTTCATGGTTTATTAGTTTATCCTCAATTCTTTGAATGAGACCACTTACATCTATCATATCACTTGAGAAGCTTTGCCAATTTTCTCTCTCAATAGGATCCCATTGTTCATTCATTAGAGATAATTAATATTTCATGTCATGAATGAGGTGACTAGGGATATCTTGACCATATTCACTTTGTGTATTAAGGCGTATCATGTATCTCTCAGAGCTTAAGAGAGTTTGTTTGAAACTTGAAATAAACTAATTTGAGAAGTGACTATGTTGGATAAGAACATTTTGAACTTGAGAAGGCTAATCATAGGACTGATATAATTCATGATAAGGCTATTAAGGATCATAGGAATGATGATATAGATCATAGTGAGGTTGATAAGGCTCATCATAGGACTAATAAGGAGTAATATAGGATTATAGAGCTTCACTAACTTGCATGAGATTGAAATCTACTTGAAATCCAACCATAACATCCTCATCAAGAGAATGAAATAAAACAAAACTTATTTTGAACAACTGATTGCACTCCTAGAACAAGCTGATCATGCATGGAGTCACCATTGAAATTTTAAATGCTTCTAAAGGTTGATAGGTAGAATAATGACACCAAGAATTCTTTCACTACTTTGAACCTTAATCCCACCAAGCATGCCAAAATTGTTATCAATCAAATTTACACCCTTTGGAAGGTATTTCAACCATTCCAAATTTTATGTAACATGGAAACACCTCAAGGTTATGGGTAACTTACTAGAGAGGTGAATATATAGATTAAATGGATAACTCTCCTTGATGAATCACTTAGTCTCAAACACTAATCTACCACTTTATAGGAAAAGGGAGAGAAACCTATTCTAATAGGGTGATGCACCAAATATGATTTGACCACTAACAACCAACTAAAAATGCACTTCAAACAAGAGACTAACCTACACATGACATTAATCCAAATCTTCCTCTCTACATCAATTTTTCTCATTAAGGTTATGAATATTGTTTGGGCTAAGAGGACTAGTTAATAGGTCATGACATGAAACTATTGAAACTAGTAGTCACTAAACACTTACACCTTAGATTAAAACTTTAATAGACCTGTAAAAAATACTCCAAACTAAACATGAATGTTAAATGAGGACAAACATGCCAAGGAAGTAAGACTATCACGTAACAAGATCAACTAATCAAGCATGCATATTGAAACCAGTCCATGGAGAAGGTAAAACCAGATTTTTCTCATTAGTCAAAGGCTAAAAATGGGTAGAGATTTTCCATACCTAGGTGGAGGATACAAAATCATCCTATCAAGGCTAAATATATAGATAAAGGTGAGAGAAGAAGAGGAAGGGCATATGAGGGACAAGTGGAGAGAGAGAGAGAGAGAGAGAGAGAGAGAGAGAGAGAGAGAGAGAGAGAGAGGAGAGAGAGAGAAGAGAGAGAGAGAGAGAGAGAGAGAGAGGTGGAGGATACAAAATTATCCTATCAAGGCTAAATATATATATAAAGGTGAGAGAAGAAGAGGAAGGGCATATGAGAGAGAGAGAGAGAGAGAAGTGTAAAAAATGATTTACAAAAATAATAAGGTATGAAATTTCCCCATTAGGTCCTTAAAGATAAGTGTTACTCTTATAAAGATACTATTTTTCTCTAAGTGGCATGGAAGTTTCAAACTTTGCTTGACAGCTTGCTTAGCTCTCTAAAAATGCCATTTGCCTTGGCTTGTGGAATGAAAATTGGCCTTCTTGATGTTAAAGTCATGTAGATAAATAATTTGATAAGATAAAATAAAGTTTTGACACTTGTAAGCAAGATTGGCCTAGTGAAATCAGGAGACTTATAAACACCTAGCAAGAGAATGAAGTGATGTGTCAAAGGGAACCTTAATATATCAGTTGAAATGTGTTAATAATATTTAAAATATATAAATAAATATGAATTTACCATTAATAATGCCACTTGTCATTCCACAAGCCAAGGCAAAGGGCATTTTTAGAGAGCTAGGCAAGCTGTCAAGCAAAGTTGCCCTTTGCCTTGGCTTGTGGAATGACAAGTGGCCTTCTTGATGGTAAAGTCATGTTTATTTATATATATTATCTATTATTGACACATTTCAACTATTATATTAAGGTTCCCTTTGACACATCACTTCATTCTCTTGCTAGGTGTTTATAAGTCTCCTGATTTCATTAGGCCAATCTTGCTTACAAGTGTCAAAAGTTTATTTTATCTTCTCAAATTATTAGAGAGAGAGAGAGAGAGAGAGAGAGAGAGAGAGAGGTAAGTGTAAAAAATGATTTTAAAAAATTAATGGGGTTTGAAATTTCCCCATTAGGTCCTTAAAGATAAGTGTTAGTCTTATAAAGATACTATTTTTCTCTAAGTGGCATGGAAGTTTCAAACTTTGCTTGACAACTTGCTTAGCTCTCTAAAAATTCCCTTTGCCTTGGCTTGTGGAATGACAAGTGGCCTTATTGATGGTAAAGTCATGTTTATTTATATATTTTATCTATTATTGAAACCTTTCAACTGATATCTTAAGGTTACCTTTGACACATCACTTCATTCTCTTGCTAGGTTTTTATAAGTGTCTTGATTTCACTAGGCCAATCTTGCTTACATGTGTCAAAACTTGATTTTATCTTATCAAATTATTTATCTATTCATTTATGTCCTACTCACATCATTTCATACCTTAAAAAACTCATTTTTAAGTCTTAAACTACCTGTAAGAACTCATTTTTCACCAAAAGGTCTCACTTAGCCTCATTCCTTATAGCCCTAAAAACATGTAAAATTCCTTTTGTATAATAATTTATGAAGTTTATTTATAAATTTACAACATATTTTATGTCCAATTATACCATTACAACTTCATGATCAAATTTTAGATCTTGACTCTGAGTGGAAGTGACTTTTATAACTTTCTCTCTCCTCAATTAGGCTTTCTTGCCTAGAAGCATGATTTTTAAATCCAAATATCTCCCACACATTTTAAATAACCCAAAATCATGTGTTTTAATTTAAATAGTATATCACCAACATCTATTCCAAATTTGAGGCCTTGAGAACCTGTAGAAGTGTGAGAACCATGAAATGGCCTTGAAACCTAGTCTTATTTTAGGCCTATTTGAGATTGCCTTTAAAAATATTTGATCATTTATAGAATGTAAAGGATTGATTTTTTTGGATTTAATAAGTGTAACACATCCCAAATTACATCTCATAAAATATATCAAGGTACGCATTGCTCAAAACCCTATAAAACACCCCAAAACCTTAAAAATAGTACATTTATTATAGTCCATACAATTTCAAGTATAAATGAAGTACACATCAATAATATAATTGGATTAATTAATATTGTATAATATGTTTTAGAGTAAAACTATGTGATTTCATGTTTTCTAGGAGTCCATCTCTCTCCACTGGGCATTATTAGGGTTTTAGGCATGTGTGTTCTTAAGGATTATTTATAAAGAACATATACTCTTTATCTCTCCTAATGACATAATATTTTAGTGAAGGGACCCATACACCACCTTCAAAAAACATTTTACACCATGCATATTTTTAGGAAATTTATGAGCAAAATTTGGTTCCACTTAGGTGGCTGAGTGTGCATTTAAGAGGGGTTTACATTCTTAAGCCTTGTTCATGAAGCTTAGGGATCTAAACCAACAACCATTTCCATGATTTTATAGTGTATGGACCTTATTAATTCCTTTTATATTCATTTATATCCATGCATTAGGATCATGGCATCACTAAGCAAGAAAATACTATTCTTGGATGATATTCATGCATGAAGGGAGCTTGAAGAAGTCTTAAGGCCAAATTGGTACTTTTATTGATTTTCCCCTATTTGTGATGATTATTAGAGGTTTTTAATACATCTATAAACTTATAAACACCTTCAAACCATCACCTAACCTCCAATAGGACAATTACTTCATGAATTTACTTTATGGCTGTGTGTTTGGTCTTAAGATTATTAGGCCTAGACATGGCTTGGCTTCATTCTATTGCTTGTTATTAGGTCTAAGAATCTAAATGAGATATTTATGTGTAATATCGAAAAAAAAAATTTATTTTTTAATTTGGATTTCTTGGAATTCATTTTTAAATTTTGAAATAATGATATTTAATTAATATAGAATTATGTTCTTATTAACAGGATAATAAATTTATAGAATGAATAATCTTGTATAATGATCAAATGTGCAATGCAAAATTCTAGTTATAAATATTCTAATAGAGAAATATCAAATGGTTTCATAATTTAAGGGTTGATATCAAGGAGTTTCATCTTTTTATCTAATAAATGAGGGGTATTGTCCTTAATTATAAAATAAGAGGCTTCATCTTGAACTTTATATAAGGGAATGAATGTCAAATATGAATAAATATCCTTTTCCTTCATCGAGTTATTCTCATAAATACACTTCATAGATTTGTATCAAATGACATGTCTCCTTTCCAAAGTGATGTGTCTTTTCATCAAATAGGATGACTTTTATTAATATAACTTCTATTCATTGCATTAAATGTGGCACTTCTTCCCATATGGATAATTTATTTAATTTAATTATTGCTAGTTTGGGCAATTTAGTTGGTGATTTATTTACATTAATGTAGTTCATGTTTATGGTCCCCTTTGTATTCAGGGATGTTACAAACCTCCTTTATTTAGATTGATTATCCTCAAGAAATTTTAAAATTGATAGCACACTCCATAACAAATTATAATTTACTTTAAGCTTAGATGTTTCTTTCCCCATACTTGTAAAAATGGTTACATTATTATTAGTTCTCTCTTGCAAGGGATTATTACAACTATTCTTTCTTAGATCCCACATCCTTCTACCATTATAACCATTGTTGTAATTATTAATGATCTCTTAGCTAAGCATAAGGATCTTGGGACCTTTATGTACTCCAAATTGATCATTTCTTGGGTTGCTAATGACATGTTCAGGGTCATTTGTCACCAAATCTACCTTTACAATCTTCATTAATGACTCACCTCCACTATCCTTGAAGACAAATATTTTATTTGTGTGACTATGGAGACCAATCAATGTTTCATCTTTGATAAAATATTTATACCCATTTTCATTGTGATAATAAGATAAATTTATGGTTGTTATACTATGATTCCAACGTTTGTTTGGTTGTGTAAGTTTAATAACCATCACCTCTAACTTGGGCTTAAAGAATTATTTGAGTGATGTTGGGATATTTTTTGACACTAAATAGTTTAATTCCATTGGCTACTCCTACAACTCAATTTTGTTTCCTAAATCATTGTCAACCATCCAAAATCATTGTCAACCATCCAAATTTTATGCTCCTTTGGTAGCTTCTCTGTGATGACTTGTTTGACCGAATTTGTCTACCATTCATCTTCCTCTAGTACACATTTCCCATATAAATGGAAAAAATATATGAATGTCAATTCATCCCTTATCACAGGATCAATATTCAAATATTTTTTATGACATGCACTAATATCATTAAAAATCAACTAAGCCTCATCTTCTTCCTATATTGGTTCTTCTCATTGAAGGAATGTGGGCATGGTTGGGCATACATAAGTCCTTAATATGAGTCTATTATGATTGTTTTTGATAAAGTAAGGTGGCAAACCAGGGGCCAAACCCTATATAGTCAAAAAAGACAAGAAGGCAAACAAAAAAAAATGCCTTCAGAGAGATGACGGCACAGCCGAGAACAACAGACAGGATCAAAACACAAGCCATGGGAAGACTAGAGTCAGAGAGGTTTCCCCTTACATAACTATTGATTTGATAAGATCATTGAGTTTTTCATTCTCTGCATTGTCAGCATACCCAGTATACCCACCACTTCTAGTGTAGACATGTTCAATAGAATTGTATTACGAAGCCCTTTGGTGAAGACCTTCTCTAGCTTTTGAATGCAGTCCTTCAGGGCCCCAATTTCAGTTTTCCAATCAGTCTCATTCTCAGTGCCCTTACTAGCTTCCTCGACATACATTTTCCCCTTATTATCATTAGTTCCCATAGTGTCAGCACCCTACTCCTTAGTAACCTCAAAATCCCTAGTAGCTTGCTTCCCTCCATTGTCCTCCAAAATTTTGTGGATTTCCATCTCCTCAGACTCTTCCTATTGGGTTGCTTCTTCCAAATCACTTTTTGAATAATCAATCAATCTGGCCTTTGGGGCTAGTTTATTAGCAATCTGCCACAACCTTCACACTCTAGAGGGGAATCCTTCCTTATTAATTTTGGAAGGCTTGTGAGATTTGCCACCTTGGGCCCCCATGGCCCTACCCAAATTCTTATGGGTCCCTTCCGTAGTCTCTTTAATATTTTCTTCCTCTTCATCAACCTTTCTCTTCTTGCCCTTCTTGCTCGCAAAGGAGCCAGAGGTATCGACAGGGGTCTTTTCAGGGTCATCAATATGCCTCATTCCTAACAAGTCATCTCCTTTTGAATGATCTCTCTAATGTTTAAGGGAATATGAACACCTTGTTTCCACACCCTCCAACCTAAAAATTGCTGCCCAAGGTTGGCACAAGCATCAACGACCCTGTTGCCTTCTCTATAGGTATGGGAAATCTCAACTTCAAAAAACTTTTGTAAAAGAAATTGAATATCATCAATGATGTCTTTTATCTTGATTCCCACATTTGAAGCTTTATTAATGGCATCTATGACCATCTTAGAGTCTCCTTGTATATTCAAGTTACTTATTCCTAGGGATATAGCTAACTTTAATCCCCATAGTAAAGCCATTGCTTCAGCATAGTTGTTGCTCTAGCATCCAATTCCACCAGCATAAATAGTAGACATCCATATTTTATCATTCCTTATAATTCTTCCTCCACTAGCTTTACCATCCAACTTGGATGCCCCATCAAAGTTGAGTTTCATCCAGTTAGGTTTAGGGGGGATCCATTTAGTATTAAGTCTCTATAGTATTTTGGAGTTATTATACCTAGGGATCTGGTTTAAAACCTTCCTTTTGGCTATAATTTGGCTTTCAATTTGAGATAGGGGTTTCTTTGCAACATGAATATGAGCTATTGTAACACTTTCCATAATGGTCTTAGAAAAGGAGTTAAACACCTGAGAAGCATTTCTAGTAGTGTCCCTAAAAATTTTGTGATTGCGCTCTT
The DNA here is from genome assembly GCA_037957365.1 of Torreya grandis. Lineage (NCBI taxonomy): Eukaryota > Viridiplantae > Streptophyta > Pinopsida > Cupressales > Taxaceae > Torreya > Torreya grandis. The sequence goes on along the minus strand of JARHVA010009062.1, from coordinate 363,672 downwards.
TCCATAAAGTCCAACTCAAACATGGTAGAGCTTGCTTCCATAATTCCATAAGCTAGGGATGTGTGAAGGTTGGGTTCAAACTGAGAATTACTTCTTTAAGGTCAGAATTGCAGACCCATTCAATACCAAAGTTGTTAATTATTGTGCCCCATAATTCCCGGGCAACTCACAGTGGATAAAGAGGTGTGAAATTGATTCCTCTTTTGAACCACATAGGAAACATCTGTTAACCAAAGTAAACCCTCTATTTTGAAGGTTATCCTGAGTAAGGATTTTGTTATGAGCAGCAACCCACAAAAACATGTTAATTTTTTGAATAAGTTTATGATTCCAAACCTTTTTCCATATATCTTTATTTTGAGCTTCAAGAATGAGCAGATGGTAAGTAAATTTGACAGAGAATGATCCATTCTTATCTGGCCACCAGTATTGTTCATCCTCTTGGGGAAAGAGAGGGATTCTAATCTCTTGAATGCACTACTAGATCTCCTAAACTCTTGAGAAAATCTCAGGCTGGTGCACACAACAATCCAAAAGATTTTTCTAGCTCCTCATCCCATTGTTATTTTCCATATAATCATTGACCCTATCTCTAAAAAATTGGGTAGTCAAGTCAGCAATCTCTGCATAGTTTCCCTATGTGATGAGAGCCTTGTCCTTTAACCAGATATCATCCCAAAATTTAATATGCCAGCCATTTCCAAGTTTCCATCCAATTCCCTATTTGAGAAGGCTTCTACTTTTTAGCATTTTATTCCATATCATAGATCCCTAGGGTAATCCTGTCTATTGAAGAAAGTTGGAATCATCAATGCTATGCATGTATTTGGCATACATTATTTCCCTCCAATCATTGTTTTTATGGATCAAGTTCCAACTAACTTTTGAGAGAAGGGCTTTGTTCATGTTCCTGATGGACCTAATATTAAGTCCACCATGAGATTTTGGAAGACACTTTTTCCCATTTGACTAAAGACATTCTATATTTGTCTTCCACTCCCATCCATAAAAAATTCCTTTGGATCTATTCCAATTTCTCAGCAAAATACACAAGAATTTTAAAAAGAGATAGGGAGTATGTAGGAATACCTTGCAGTGAAGCCTGAAGAAGTTGTAGTTTACCAGCACTGCTGAGTAGTTTCCCCTTCCAACCAAGAAGTTTCCTCTACATTATTTCCATAATTCCATTCCAAAATCTAGGAGATACCTTTTTGACTGAGAGTGGGAGACCCAGGTAGGTAGCTGGTAGGCCAACTTCAACACATTCTAATATATCAATGATTATATGTCTAAGTTCATTAGGAGTGTTGAAGAAATACACATTACTTTTCTAGAAATTTATCCTTTGTCCTAACTCTTTGGCATAATTATTTAAGATATTCTTCCATATTCTAGCTTTAATCATTGATGAGATGCCAAAGAAGATGGTATCATCTAAAAATTGTTGTACCACCATAGGATGAAGGGAGGAGGCAGGTTTGATGCCCACTATCTTTTTTGAGGCTATATCTGCTTGTATGTATCTTCCCAATGCCTCAGCCACAATGATTAATAAGTATGGGGAGAGAGGGTCTCCCTAATGAATTCCTCTTCAGGATGAGAAAAACCCTCTAGGAACACCATTAACCAACACTGAGAATTTTGCAGAAGAGACCTCATTACATAACAAGCGAGACATTTTATCATTAAACCCAAATTTTCTAATCACTTGGAATAGAAAAGTCCATGAGAATCTATCATAAGCTTTAGAAATATCAAGCTTTAGATCCATCCTAGGGATTCTACTCTTATCCATGGAGTGAATAGTCTCATGTGTGGTGATCACAGCATCAAAAATTTGCCTGCCCGGGATGAAACCTTTTTGAGCAGGAGAAATATTTTTGTCTAGCAAAGGTTGAATCCTCATGACCAGTATTTTAGTACATAACTTATACATAGTGTTGCATAGACTAATGGGCCTAAAATCAGTGAGGTGTGAAGGTTGTGATTTTTTAGGAACAAGTACTATGAAGGTATTATTAACTTGTTTCAAAAGTTTACCTAATCTAAAAAAATCACTCACAGCAGCTGTGAGGTCTACTCCTACTATCTCCCAATATTATTGAAAGAATATAGGAGGAAAGTCATCAGGACTTGGGGCTTTAAAATCACCCATGGAGAATAAAACATGGAATTCTTCCTCGGATATAAGCTTTAACATCTCTAGATTATCTTCTTTCATTATCAAACAGGGGATTTTATCAATAAATTGATTCATAGGTCTATCGATTATATCATTATTATTTTCTTCTATAAGCAAATTCTAAAAGAAAGCCCTGGCTTGTTCCCCTATTTCATTATCCTTAGTAATAATGTCACCACTATCTAAGACAAGCTTAGTTATTGAGTTAGCTTTCCTATGTTTCATAGCTGAGAGATGAAAAAAGGTAGTGTTCTTATCCCCCTCTGTAAGTCACTGAACATGGGATTTTTGTTTCCAAAAAACCTCTTCTCTTTCCATAAGATTCATCCATTATGAAGACAAGATATTCTCTTCTTCTAAAGTGTCCTCAGATTCATCTCCTTGATCTATCAGTTTCTGTATATCCTTGAGTTTTCCCACTATATTTTTCTTCTGCTGGAAGACCTGCCCAAAGCTGTATCTATTCCATCCATAAACTTCTTGTTTAATGTGTTGGAGTTTTTGGACTATTCTAAACATAAGAGTACCTTGAATAGGAATTTTCCACCATTGGGCCATCATTTGTCTAAATTCTTTGTGTTTGATCCACATAGCTTCAAAACGGAATGGGGAAGGTCTAGAATGTCCCTGTTCTCTCCAACTGAGGAAGATCAGGCAGTGGTAAGACATGGTTCTAGGGAAAGCATGTGCCTACATATTATGATAATCCTTCCAGTTGCTTGATATAATAAATTTGTCTAATTTAACCTGAATCATTTGATCTCCTCTTCTTCTATTGGTCCAAGTTAAATTTTGGTTTTATAGCTCTATGTCCAATAATCCCCAATCATTGATGAATTTGGCAAAGTCAAACATGTTGTCTAAGTAATCCATAATTCCACCCTATTTTTTAGAAGGGTATAAAGGAGTGTTAAAATCTCTAGCTAACATCCATCTAATGTTCTAGGGATTATTCCTAAAACTGCTCAAGTCTATCCATAATTTTTGTCTCAAAGCTCTGTTATTCGGTCCATAGACATTAATCAACAACCAATTCAAAGATTTCATAAAAAAATTAGTAATCAAGAAGTGCTTATTATAAGCCATAAGAGATCCTTGGATTTTATCACTATTCCAATAGTGATAATCACCCCTAAAGACCCTTCAGCAGGACTAATGCAAAAAGCCACCTTAGGCCATATATAGGCAGCAATTTTCGTAAAATTCTCCTCATTCATCTTGACTTCTTGGAGTAATAAAATATCTAATTTATTATCTAAAATGCAATTTTTAACCTCAAATTACTTTGAAGGACTATTAAGTCCCCTCAAGTTCCAAGATAATATTCTCATTTAGAGGGTTTGGGGGGTTGGGTCTCCAGTGTATTCTATTTACCACTGGCAATCTCCCTAGCAATCTCTCTTTATCTTGTTTCTCTTAGGGTTGGCCTCCCTTGTTTGGGCTCAGTGCCAACATTTACATATTTTTTACCTTTTCAGTTCTTTTTCTTTAGGGTAACCCATTCCTCCTATTCATTACTACCACTTTGTCTTGTTACACCTATTACTAAGTAGTTTCCTACTTGGTCTCCGACTTCCAGAGCATGGAAAATGTCTGTATTTAGTTGTGGGTCTACTTCTCCTTTAGTGGGACTTTATAGAGTTAATTCTTCCTATCCAACTCTTAGAACTTTGTCTTCTTCATTGACTTCCTCTATCAAAAGGTTACCTCTTTATCCTTCCTTAGACATATTAGTCTATTTTTCTAGAGGGTTGGCTATGTTAAATATAGCCTTTTAACTATCATCTGATACTATATTTTCCTTTGGGACAGCTTTTCCCTCACTAATAGTGATATCCTCCTTTCCCATCTCCTCCTCTCCCTTTTCTGTGTTTTCAGGATTTTCCACATTACTCTTCATTTCCTACTTGTTGTTCTTCATGTAATTAAGAGCTTGATCCTCCCCTTCAATTTGGGAATCATCTTTTCTCCCCTTTTGATTTACTGTGCATTGTGTCATTAAATGTCCCTTTCTATTACATATTTGATAGAAAGTGGTAGCATTTTCATAAGTGATCGACTGAGTCCAGGTCCCATATTTAGAGTTTAGCTCTATGGTCGTATGAAGAGTCCTATTTATTTCAACATTGACACAAAGTCTAGCGTACACACATCTGGACTTTGTTTTGGTTGTATGATCTATAGTGACATATTGGCCAATAAAATTGCCAATAGTTGTGAAAAAAATTTCATCTCAAAATTCCAAAGGGAACCCTGGCAGTCTTACACAAGCAGAAGCAAACTTATTAAGGTCCGAGTTAGGATCAAATCCTAGTTTCCATGAGCATAGGGCAAGAGAATGTGGGCCATACAGCCATGGTCCTCCAGCAAGAGTAGCGATCATGTCCTCCCTATTCGTAAAACTAAAAAGGAATAGGCCTCTTGCCATGACAGTGATCAAAACACTACCCTTAACTTTCCACCTAGACAAAACCCATTTCCTAATCATTTTGATACTAGGATGGAAAGAAAAAAACTTACCTACCAACGTAAGGTCCATGGATGTCATAATTTCCTCCACCAGATCATCTAGGATATGCAGGTCCATGCCCTCTGAGATAATAGAGAGGCTCATCATGCTTTTTGAGGGGCACATCTTTTCATGTATAAGTGCCTTCTTCCATCCATAGGATGGACTATCCACTACCAGATTTCTAAATAGATCCCCAAAGGCACTGCCACCAGTAGTGTCATCTATTAGATTCATGATCCCACCATTCACACTCAAGGGGCCCAACTTGGTGGGAAAAAACTAGTTTCAAATGTTGTCCACACGCAGCACAGGTCTTATTCACAAATTATGATTGTTATTAAATGTATAACCTTATTATTATTGTGATGATCTTCCCTCACCATTAGAATTCTAAGTTATTGAGTTATTCAACTACTACATTTGTTGAAGTAATTGTGACATCAACTTATATACTTGAATTTGCCCTTGGGCCCACTAGTCAAACTATGTATCATTTATGTTGTTTACATTGACCTTATGATTTGAATGCATAAAGCTCATCTAAAACTTCAAGATGGTAGGATGAAAAGCTATGATACTATTGTAATATCCCAAATATAAATATTATAATTTAATTTGGATTTCTCAGAATTCCTTTTTAAAGTTCAAAATAATAATATTCAAATAATATAGAATTATGTTCTTATTAACAAGATAATAAATTTATATAATAAATAATTTTGTATAATGATCAAATGTGTGATGTAAAATTTTGGTTATAAATATTCTAATAGATAACTCTCAAAGGGTTTCATCCTTGAGGGGTTGATATCAAGGGGTTTCATCCTTGTATCTAATAAATGAGGGGTTTCATCCTTAATTATAAAAGAATACATTGTTACCTAAACTTCAAAGAAGGGAATTAATGTCAAATATCAATATATATCCTTTTTCTTCACCAAGTTCTTCTTATAAATACCCTATATAGATTTGCATTAAATGATGTGTCTCTTTTCCAAAGTGATGTGTCTTTTCATCAAATGGAATGACTTGCATTAATATAAATTATATTCCTTGCATTAAATGTGGCACTTCTTTGCATATGGATAATTTATTTATTACTATAGTTAATTTAATTATTGCTAGTTTAGGTGATACCATTGGTGATTTATTTACATTAATGTAGTTCATGTTTATGGTCTCTTTTATATTTAGGGATATTAAATGATGTCACTATTAAACCATTTAAAAATGTCTTTCCTTTTCCAAAACTTCCTATCTTTACTTTGGACAAGTGACCTTCACTCAACCAAGCAAGCAAGCCTATATCTCACATTAGTTTGTGTATGCAAGGTTTAAAGCCATATTTTGGCCAATCTTTTTAGTCAATATTTCATATATATTTTGATCCCCAAATTACCTATTTATTATATATATCTTCCCCAAACTTCTTTCTCATCAACCTTTAACTCCCTTAGTCAATAAAATATCTCTCATGGTAATGCAGTCAAGGCTATAACTTTGTTTGACTGTGTAGGTAGGGTTTTGGTGAATCTTGACTAGTCTATTTTGATCACTATTTCATGATAATAATTTTTGATACATAATGGATTTTTATTTTATATCACATCACATAAAATCCCATATTTTTTAGGTACACTATGCCTACTTTCTAAACTTGAAACTAACATACACTGCCTATCAGACCTGTAGGTCTCTCTAACTCCACATCTGAGTTTTCCTTCTTAATCCTAAAGTAAAAAGATAGTTTAGAGTGATTTATATGGGTAATGAGTGATTCACTTATTATAATTTCCACCCAAACTAACATTATCATACCACATTATCCTTCATGGACTCTATCTTCTCTTTAGGTTGAAACTAGTCTACTCTTGACTGTAACCTTTAGGTATACATTTTAAGGTCTTAACTGTATATTGGGGTTTGAATGGAAGTCTATGAAAATTTAAATAAACCTTATCATGTTATTTATATTTTATTAAATTATCAATTTCTCAAGACTGTATACTTCACAAACACACATTGTTCAAAACTACCTTTTGAAAAGGTGGTTGTAGGTGATCATTAGGAAAGGGTCTAATCTTATGGAATGAACTTGGAGGTTGGTATTCTCAACTACACCATGGTACCTTGAAGTATTAAAATCTCATTGGAGGTGCATTATCACCATCTCATAAATTTTGTTGGCTCTTTATGACATTTTTTTACATTTGCCTTTTTATATTGAACTCAGACTTGTGCATCCATGTTAAGTTTGTGAACTCCCCTAGCGCATACGACATTGGTCACATTAACCTTTCATGACTATAAAATGATTTATATATCTTCACTATTTTGTGAATTCATTTTTACTATATGGAGTAATGTTTCCTATACCTGATAATTGTCCTTCTATCCAAATGAGGAACTATAGGTCTATCACTTGTAGGTCTTCATTTTGCCTACATGGACTATTAAAGAACAACCAATTGCTGAATTTTGAAGTCTAAATATTTTAAAAAATAATATCAATTACTTACTATACTCTCAAAAATCTTTTAGATCTTTGATCAAACATTGTATCATCTCAATATTGCTCCTTTGGTTTTTAAAGCTTGTGTAAGACTAGTTTAAGGCTTTGTATGGAAGTTGGAGTCTTGAATACTCATCCATGTTTCTTGATGATATTAAATAGGGTAAGTTAGTTTCAAATTAATTTAAATGAGTCTAAGCTAAAATTTTATATTTACAAAACAACTTCAACATATACTTATACCCATAAATGTTCACTTATGGATCTACAGACCTATGAGTGACTAAAACACATTTCAAGCTTGTTTGAGGGAAAAAATTGACCTCAATTTATAAAATCTTAAAATTCTGACCTTATACATAGTATTATCTCATGCCATATTGGTTACTTATTTCCACTTTGGCCAACATTGATGTTTAGACCTGTAGGAGACCATTTATGCAAAGACCATATTTTTCAAAGAGAAAGACATGATGCTTCTTAACATGCTATTTGAAAAGAGATACTTAGAAAGAGAGAAAAAATGAATCTTGGGAGGTTGAGAATATTTTACATGAATTATTAATCACCTATAACCTTCTAATAATGACAAGATTTTAAATGAACCCAAAAATTAAAACAGAGTGAATGAAGCTCCATACACTTGAGAAACTTTTCCTCTTATTGAATACACTTCATGGAGTTGAATTGGTTAATTAAAATACCATTAAAATTTTATATTAAACCTATGAAAACATAACACAAAACCATTCTTCTCCATAAAATTATGAAGTGGAGAAATAAGAGTAAAATTAAACCTTGCTTGAATGGAAAAGGCATAGTGACTTGCTATCACTCTTAGCAATTTTTCATAAATGAGGGTTCATTAATATAAAAAAATACACTAAATTTAATCTCATTAGGAACTCTAATAATGACCAAAGTTTTGGCTTCCAACTTTCTCTCTTTTAGCTATACCATGCATTAGATTTTTGCCTTTTTGAGCTTGTGAAGGTAGCGATGAAGGAGATAGAGTATCTAATGCATATTTTGGACTTGAACTTGATATAAATATGTAATGTGATATTTGGAATCAAAATGGATAACTATACAACATTTTATTTTGAAAATATGCTCACAAGTTTGTATAAGAGAATGAAAATTGCCTCTTAAGCACTGAAAATCAAGAATCTGACGACTTTCTAACTTGTTGACATATGTGGCAGTTATGCAACTATTATAAGGACCTTTGAAAGAGTGTTTTTATGTATTTTAAATTTTTTTAGATTTTATATTCATGAAATTTATCAAAAATCACCCTTTTTATTCATAAAACACTACCTTAAATTCCACAAAAGAAACTTAGAGTTTCTAGAACAACATGAAATGTTATTAGAAAGTGATTAAGGAATTGAATAACTATAAACAATACATAGGGACCTATGAGACCACTTGACCAAGTTTCATCACTTCATTATATGACTAGATAAGTACAAAGAAAATAAAGACCATTACCTTAATTTCTCCAAATTTACCTTAAAAAATGCTTAAAAAGTTTTGAAAAGGCTATTTGAAGTCCTTGACAAAGCTATAAATAAGGTTAGCAAAACATTACACTAATTTTTTTGGTTATATGAGTTGAGATTTTGACCTTGGGTTCAAAATTAGTCAATAGGATCTACATATAAGTAGATCAAGTCTCTGTTAGAGTTGGCTCTCATGTTTGTTAGGTTCTATAGATAGTTTTTGTGTTTTTCCTTTTATGGATTTATCCCACATTGGTTAGTTTATCTTGTTTATTATCTTTCCTTGTCTATTTATGCAAGGCATCTCATTCATAATAATCTAATTTATTTTATAGATATTATATGATATTGTCTTTATCTTTAAATAATATCTTTGCAGCTCTAACAACTTTTCTTGTGATGCTTTTATTGTTAATGCTTCATATCATTGGATTGGAATGATCTTGTCGATGTTCCATTCATGGTATCAAACTTGGTTGTGTTACAGGCATCCATTTAAATGTTTTAACAAGGAATTATGATCATTTCATATATTTAATTATTTTCATATATATTCTTTCCATAATAAGTATGCTCTTCTCTTGCATCCTCTTTGGGTGGTCTTGAGAATTAGAAAGGTATACAAGAAATTCTAGTTTCTATAAGGGTTTTGTGTTTTTTGTTGTAGGCACATTTTTGGAACTTCATGAAACAAATATAATATTCTATAGCTCTGAATAATCTAGCTATATATTTATGAGCTTCATAAATTTTGAACCCAAGCTTATTCACATAGATCTAATCATGTTTTTCCATTTTGTGTGCTTTTTGTGCATAGTCGGTGCATGCTTTTCTTTTCCACAATTTTTTTATTGCATAAAGCAGAGGGGGAGATCTCATCTTAGTCACAAAATGGTGTCAAATCATATTCATTGTGTCTCAAGATAAGGTATCACACATTAACATCTAAGCTATAAACAACCAAGGTGTCACACAATGGTTTCATAGTATAGCCAAGATGTTGCAAGACAACATTTAAGCCATCAATAGCCAAGGTGTCACATGATGTTACCAAATGATATCCATGGTGTTGTAAGTTAGTGATAGTGTCACATGATATTTGAAGTGTCAATCAATAGATTCAATGTTATAGGATAATGTCACCCAATGACATTTGATTTAGATGTTAGCTTCATTATTTTTGGGGGTGTTTCTTAATTTTATCAAGAGACATTAAATTTTCATGGGGGGACTTGTCTTTTTGAGAAGGTTCATATTTATTTTTTTCTTATTTTTTGATAATGGATTCTTACTTATTTTAGCCCCTTAACACCTCTAACTACATTATTTGGAAGATGAAAATTAAAATACACTTACATCTAAAAAGTGTGTCAAGATTTGTGCTTGATGACATTCCCTAATTATAGATGAGGAAGATCTTGCCTAGATTGCATCCATGTAAGATGAATCTATTTGTTTGATTGACCTCCATGTTTTAGATAGTTTACAGTGCTATTTCACTTGTTCCACATCACCACATTAATATTGGGATACTATTGTATCCCTATTTGAGAAGGATATTAAGTCTTCTAGGTCATTTTCACCCTCATTTATTCTAACTCCTTTTGTTCCACTTCCTTCTCCTCCTGTTAGTGAGGATTTGTTTTTTAATGATAAAAGTGATGTCATTTTTCCTATTAGTGAGGACTTTACTTTTGATAATGGTCTTATTGAGGTACCTATTAATCCTCATATAGTTTTTACTCTTGTTCAATTCATTGATTGAGAGGACATGATTCTTGAAGATGTGGCACCTTCACCATCACTTTTAGAGATCATGGATGAGACACCATCATGACTTCCTTTGGGTGAATTTTATTGTGCCATAGTTTTTGTTCCTTCATCACCTACCCCTCTTATTTGTGAGGATATTTGTTTAGATAGTGATTTTTATAAGGAACCTATTATTATTGCACATTCTAATTTAGAGCTTGTTGATGCACCTTCTACTACATGTGTTTTGTATTTACACATATTTTCTATGTATAGTCAAAATTTTCCATGTCATTTACTTTACCATCATCAAACCCATGTCTATATAATAACTTTAGTGTATCATGATAGCTTGAGTGTCACATGTCAACTATGGTGTTGCATGACAATGTCACACAATAGATTAAATGTCACATGCCAACTCTAGTGTTGAACAACATCATTACATAATAGCTTAGGTGCCACATGTTGACTCTGGTATCATATAATAAATTTGGTGTCACATGATAGCTTGAGTGTCACATTCCAACTTTGGTGTTAAAAGTTAGTTTTCTTTTTTCTCAAAAACTTCATTATTGCATGGTAGCTTTGGTGTTGCTCAACCACTTTAGTTTTAAAAAATATATTCTATGTCACTCAAATACATGTGTTGATTGTCACACTTTGGATCCACCTGATTATGTGCTTGGTTCCTTAGAGAAACATACTCTTAGATTTGAATCTTGTATACTTCACTCTATGGGATACACTCATGGAGGCCTTGGAAGACTCTTTGTTGTCAACTAAGTTTTTACCCTTGAAAGGTATTTCAAGACTTAAAAATTTGTAATAACATGGAGATAATCCTAGGTTATGGGTGGCCTAATATTGGATTGAGTCTCTAGATTAAAGGGATAACTCCCATTGATGAATAAATTAGGCTCACAAACTACTTTACCAAATTTCTTGGAAAAGAGTGAGAAACCCACTCCAATGGAGGTGATGTACCAAATATACTTGACCACTACCAACCAAATATATTTTCACTTCAACCATAAGACTAACCTATAACAAACACTACTCCTAATCTACCTCTCTACATCAAAATTTCATGAGAAGGTTTTGAAATATGATTGGAATGGGAGGACTTGTGAAGAGGTCATATAATGACACTAGTTAACAAAAAACTCACTAAACCTTTAATACTTCACTTTGACACTTCATAATACCTATTAAAAATCTTCTAAAACTAAATATGGATGTTAGAGAAGGACAACATGCCAAAGAAGCAAATATAGTAACTTGACAAGATCAACTAGTCATACACACACATTGAAACTAGTGAAAAGAGGAGGTAAATCTATACTTTTGTCATCGAAAAAAGGCTTTTAAATGGGTAGGGATTCACATTCCTAGGTGGAGGATACAAACATAGCCTATCAAAGCTCATTTTATAAAAAGGTGAGAGAAAAGAAGAGAGAATGGCATAGCATATGGAGGTGACAAGTGTCTCTCAAGAGAGTTAAAATCAAGAAGGATTTATAAACTATCTCAATAGGTCTTCAATGGATAATGTTTCCACTTATAAAGATGTTTTATCTCTCAAGTGGCATGGAGTTCCTTCTTGTTGTTTGACACCTTGATCTTCCTCATGAAAACTACCCTTTATATTGGCTTGTGATGGAAAAATGGCACTCTTGACCATAATTTCATGTTGAAATGATCTATTTAACTAATATTTGATACCTTTCATCTACTTAGTAACACCTTAAATAGGGTATTTGGGTTTAGTAATTTTTATGCATATAAAACAATACCTAAATATCCCTAATATAATGTATTCATAATTTTGACTCCACAATGAATCTACAAAAATTTGTGGAATAATTTTAGGAGCTACAAAATGAAAGATGTAATTTTTTAAAATTGAACTTGCCTAATTATTCTTATTCTTAAGGAAATAAAACTCTTTTCAAGCAAATTATTTTCACATAAACAAGTAATAAATATGCCTAAATTAATTTTAGAATTATGTTCATATTTTTTTGAGTCTTTGGTTTTTTTTTGAAAGTTTTTTAGTATTTGAATTCTCGTTAAAAATTTTCAAAAACTATTACTTTGTAGTGTAAAATATTAAATTGCATTGGCCCTTTACTTAGAGGGCATATCCTTAATTGTATGGAAGTTACCCTAAAGTAAAGTATCCCATGATTCTACCCATAGTCAAATGGGGAGATGAAAAACAAGTTTGGCCCTTAAGGGACCATCAAATATTTATGGTTTGACCATGTTAGAGGTGGTGCCACTCTGTAGAACAAGGTGATGGTGTTTCCTTGTAGAAAATATTGTACGGACCAAGACCTCATTAGCAATATAAATGCATCTCTTAGGCCAAGTGTCTTGTGAATCCTCTCAAGCTTGTAATGGTATGGAATGGTTATGGGAGTGATGGTGTCACCTCTAATTTAAAAGGTTGATCGATCTATGACTTATGTTCAATTTTCATAAGGGTTGTGGAGTTGTGCTTAGTATACTCTGGTTGAGAGGATTTTAATCTATTCAAGTATATAATGGTTGATCATTATGTTGGTGTCCCACTTGGGCATGGTATAGATTGAACAAAAACCTACTCTCAATGGTAGAGCTATTTTGAGTTGAAGCTTGAAGTCTTTGTAGGTGAGCATGGATGGAGGTTGATGACAAAACCACTAAAAGCATTGCATACGTGGGTGGAGCTGCTCAAATCTACGATTGTATTGTCATGATGGGTGATGGTCCTCATTTCCAATCCAGGAATAATCTTTGTCTATCCCATGTGATTATATTTTTGGTAGCGGGAAACTTAGTTGGAGGTCTATCTCTAAATTTGAATGCTTGTTAGTGAGGCATTTTTTATTGTTTTTAGGTCTTTTATTATAAACACTATGTTATAATTTAATGTTAATCTTTTAGAGATGGCTTGATATGCCTTGAATCTTTAGAAAACTTATTAAACCTTTTTAGGCTCTTAGGAGGCCCATCAGAAAGTTGATCTGAAATCCACCCCACCCCTTTAAAATTTCTCCCTCATCTACATGGAAGAATATTCCCAACCTAAAACTTAAAAGTAAACTAGAAAATGTCCATGTTTTGAAGGAAGGCCTTGAAGGATCTTTTAGGGCTCATTGGAACCTGGGGTAAGGTGGGCCTTAATGGACCCCCCATGATTTTGAACATAGTTTGCAATGAAACAAAATACAAAGAATAAAACTTAAACCTTCTTACCTTTCTAAGATTTGAGCTCTAAGTAGTCATTAAAGTCCATCAGAGGTTCTAAGGACCCAAAGTATAAAATCACCCTAGAGGACTAGGAAGCTAGATGGAGGTCCCAAGGTGACCCCCTACTTTTCTAAATTCTTCTTAAACTAATGAATTTCCCCAACTCTACTTTCATATTCAAAGACTTTGAAGTAACTTTTAATTGTTTTAAAGTATGCTTCTGCCCCTAAACACCTTTTTCATCCTTATGAGATCCCAAAATGTCATGAGACTTCTTCTAAACATCAATGTGTAGACACATAAATTAACATTTATGCTAAAATAGTGTGTTTGTGACCACTCTTTTGACACACCTAGCCCATGGCCTATCCTAGGGCCTTCTAACCACTTTCAATCACCTTACTCATGGAAGACTCACTCTTATGAGCTAATACATGAACCTATAATGTACTTATATATTATACTATTAACCTCATCCATCATTTAGGCCATGTCAAACCTCTCTCACCATTATTTGTCCCTATTGGACAATAGTGCCCCATTGGACAGGAATGCCTCACTATGTTGTCTGAATCCCCTCCCTTATCTTCGTACCAAATAACAACTAATTTAAAAAATTCAAAGTTATGAAAAGGTTAGCCTGTGTCCCTAATAATCCCCATTCAAAGGAATTTCAAAGATACCACTATATAAACATATTCCAACCCATTTTTCACATAGGAGGCTACCACACTAAAAAGCAATAGAATTTTAATGCACACTGAGAGCAAATTCACTATCTCTCTCAATTTTGATTACATATATCCCTAGTTACCAAGAGCTAAAGTCTAAATACATATCCAAGGTCACAAGTCATAGTTAAGGCACTTAATCACACTAATTTTGCACTAGTTATTCACAAACAATTATAACATGGGATAACTACATGAAGTTTGATGCCTCTTGGAAGTATTGGTATGTAGGAAACACTCAGAAATGGGGTGTTGAGGTCATGCCAAACTTCAACTGATGAACCCTTTTTTCTTACATTGATTTGTATTGGTATTCACATGTTAAGGAGTTAGGGTTTTTGAAGTAAAAATAGTCATATAGTGGTCTATGCAGTTGATCGAAACCTCCCTCATAGGATACAAAACATACATACAAAGGTGAACATAACCCATAAACCCTAGATATTCATTGTGGTGTGATCACAAGGTAGGAGGTCCAATTAAGGACAACCATTAATGCCCATGTTTTAGGTGTAGAACAATTAATGGCCATGCATGCACATTTCATCAAACAATTGACACACACACAAACAAAGATTCTCTATTTCATTTTTATAGTGGGATACCTATTCATCTCATGCCACAATTGGGCTCAACAAATGTATAAATACATGGAGGAAATAACAGGCCATTTCATTACTATTTTTACACATACATTTTCCCTCCTACATGCAACATAACATTACTTTTCCAATCAAGAATGATAAAATAATAGAAATATGGCATTTTTAAACAACTCCAACAGAACCCCAAAAATTGAGTTTTCATTTTGCTTATATGGATGAGAAAATATGGTCCATGGTCTTCTCCTCACATCACTACACCTTCCACCAATGTTTCAAATTCTCTCCTTGACATTTTATTCACCCAGAGTACCAAAAAGAAGTATAAAACTTGAATATCCACCTGCATGCATCTTGATTGGACTTTTAACTAAGTAAATAATAGATAATGAAATCTTTCACATGGAATGTGACCTTATCAAGTTTTTAGAATTTATTTTGGTCTTCAAAAATCAAATTGATTTTCATGCAAGTATTTACCAATTAAAAGACCATGGCAGGCTCTTCTTGGCACTTAGAAACCTTTCAAACATGTATAGGCCCAATTGGGATTCATATCCAAATAGAATTGTATGAAGACTTTATTCCACTCCCAAACATGTTTGGATCTTCCTTTCCACAAATAACTACCTTATATTTTCTATAGACATGTTCAGCTTTCCATTTTCTACAAATCATTGTGCCACCACTTTTCTTGGGCATCGACCAAATTGAGAATAGAAGCCCACAAACACAGTTTACTTTGATGAAGACATAACGACCCTATTAGGATTTGAATTCCACAAGCAATTGAGATAATAATGTGCCAAGAATGAAGACCATTTTAGGCTTAACTTTATGAGTATAATAGTTGAGACCATCGATATTTGCAAAGGCTTAATCGGTGAAAGGATTTCAATTAGCATTGAGTAGAGTATTGGTTTCTCACAAGACTAATTTGGTTTTTCTACTTCCAATCACTATTTTCAATATTGAGACTTAATTATAAATCATATGTCGTTTTACCATAGAATGAAAATAATACTTCTCTTGACCCAATCAGGAACCAATCTCTACACACCATTACAAATACAAACACCAACACATACATACCTAGTTGGACTTTGAGTCCTGAGTAATTGAAGATGAATCTTCAAAAGAATTTTTACCATATTATTCAGGAAGCAAGACCTGAATACTATTGTTGATGATCAAATGAATACCCCCAACACTAAATAGGAGAAGTAGCACCTATTAGCACTACTAATTTGAACTGCCACTATCAATACCAAATCGAGATCCACATACCTGATTATAACTGATGAATCTAAATGAATGATAAGGTCTTGACAAAAAAACACCAAGGTAAAAATGTTTGCAAGATGAATGTTGGAAGCACAAGTGTGAGCCATCGAAGAACATGTCAATAACAAGGATCACTAGCACAGAAACCAAGAACTTCCTCCAAAATCATAAACATACCAAAAATAAGACAAAGCAAAGCCAACAATGGAAATATGAATGCACACTCTATTTTTGGTGATGTAAGATTGCTCAGGACTGTGGATGCTCCTAGATCAAACACTCGAGGTTCAAAAATATGAGATCTGGCTCAAATGGATAGGATAGGTACCAAAGCTACTCTTTTGGTCATGAGGCAAAGTGACCATGGCATCCCCTTCCAACACACCAAATAAATCAACTGAATGTTCTTATTTTTCTTACACAATTTCTAGCTCCTACATGTTGGTTTCTCTTCTCTTCTCTTCTCTTCTCTTCACATTTATGCTCTTTCTCTCACTCCTTGTGAGATTTGACCACCCACCATCCTCTTTCTCTCATTTTTGGGCTTTGACCCAACATAGATCATCCTCCTTCGCCAAAGACATAACCAACTCTCAATCAACTCATATGTGGGTTGAAACCCACTCGCATCCATCCACCACTGCCAAAATGCTTGATCATGCATATCACACAGCCATGTGAGTTTAAACTCACCATTGTCCATCCACATCTACCTAATTCCCACTTGGCTTTATTCACACATTTGCCAACCAGTTGTTGGATCATTCACAACATCACATATCCATGTTTGTAGTTGTTCACTCATGGCTGCAATCTCATATCATTCCCAATCTCAACACAATTGAATCAACATACGCTAGGGCATCCAAATGATATCCATAACATCAAGAATCGCCTCAAGGACGATTATTACCTTCTCATCCTTCATTGTCTGCATTGATATAGTAAGCAATCTCTTCATCTTAGCTACAAATTCAACTTCTACACCATGTGCTTGGGCTCCAATGCACATTAGAAACTCCTTCCACTTGGTAAGCTCAAGATACTCACTCTCCATACCTGCAACATTGGGTTCCTCAATATATACCATGTCTAATTACAAACTCAACTTCACTCTCTCATCCATCATCCTACTACAAGCTTGCTCCATGTCAAGCTTTGGATTCTTAAAGTCTTCACCATCATTTTTCCCACTCTAGGATAATATTCAGTTGTTCTATGGATAGCTCTCCTTCCACACACGACTGCAAATAAGTCTCCACCTAAATATATTTTTGAAAACCAACTTGTTCTCATGCTTTACAACACTCCCTTGTCTCCATATTATCTTGAAGACACTCCACATTGGTTGTAACATCATCACTAACTAGCTCTTCATCCATCACTATCATATCCATCACTCAGTCAACTTCTTCACTTTGCTTCTTATACCAATGAAATTGTTTGACTACACCACACTTAGCCCTTCTCTTAACTAGTATCTCCACAGCTTGACAAAATAATTGATGTAAGACAAAAATATACTTCAAGGATTAAAAAAACTAATCCTTATCCTTTAGACAACTTTGGATCAGACACAAAACAATATAAATATGAAGCATCAAGACTACAATCAAGAAAAGCTATACCTAATATGAAACCCTTTCAAGTTTGACAAACATATGTAAAGATTCAATGTTAAAGAAAAAAATCATAATAGTTGGGAATAACTATTTTTCATAGTTCACACAACCACTATGCATCAAAGATATTTAAAAAGCAACATCTAAGGCTAGGACAAAACTATCAAGAGTTCATGATTGTCAGGGGCTTTTAAACATAGTTTGAAACTAATATGTGACAAGATATATCCTTGGTATTGTGAATTCTAAAGTTTCCACGGCATCCGTGTCATAAAATAAATAACTCAACCATCAAGGGACTTTTAACATAGTTTGAAACTAATGTGTGTCAATAAATAGCCTTGGTGTTGTGAGTTCCACAATTTCCATGGTATTTGTGTCATAAAAGAAATAACTCACACTATATGTTTTAAAATTATCGTGTGTTTTAAAACTGCCATGATCCTAACATCAACAAAGACAGTTAATGAGGTCATACCAACTACATATATGAAAAAGCATGAGTGAAATTAAGCCTTAGGATCATAAGCATGCATAAGTCCCAAGTCACTACATTTTCAAAAAGATGAAGCATTCAAACCTCTTTCAATAGTACATTCATTAATGTAATGAATAATTATGTAGATAGTTACCATTTTCCAACAAATATCTAATGCAAAAATCCCAATGGAGTTTAAGAAGTTATCTCAAGTGCTCATATTCAAGATTAATCCTTGGAGGTCTTTCGCATTCAAAATATAGACCAGGAAAAAAAATATCATCAAAGAACTAATATCATACTTTTAATTAACTTACAATTATAGAGAGCTTGCCACAACTATTATAGATAATCGAGAAAAGAACCTTCAAGTATCACTATATTTCAAGCCCAAAAAAGTAAAATCAAGTTGAGAGCACATTATAACTAATTCATAAAACAAGCCCTACTAGAATTCCCAACATGGAGCAATAAAATGAGAAGAAAATATCTCAAAAGTGAAACCCATTAGGGTAGGTTGGGGTTGTGCATGTCAAGAATGCCTAAGGGCCTATATTGTTGGTTAACTAAAGAGGAAACCCACCTTTGGATCCTGATTTCTCCAAAATCAAGCATTAGTGCCCTCTGTGGCACCTGGGAATGTGTTGGTTCCCTTTATTCCTATATACACTTGGCATAACAACCTTCTCTCCCACACTTGTTGACATCTAAGATTACAGAGTCAATACTCTTTATCAATTTTACTAAATATCTCTATAACCCATGTCTAAGTGTGAACATGGATATAATACCAAAGTGTGATGCTTACAACTACAGAACTACTACAAATAATAGTCACTGGAAATGACTATTTTTGGTTAAAGAGATAGCTACAATTTTAAAATATTAATTTATTTAATTATTCCTTAATTTTTGTATTAACCAATTACATATAAACAAATAAATCGATAATAAAAAAATTAAAAAATAGCAACCAAGAAAGACATAGAATTTAAGGTACTATGTTGATTCTTACTTCTTTATTTTTTTGACTATTTCTGAAATGGGTCTCAGAAAACAAATGATATCATGGTTTTTTATTAATCCCATCAATAAATTTAAAAATACATGTTTGACCCTAAGTTAAGTCATTAATCCAAAAAAAAGTACAAGTCAATAAATTAATTAATTAAAACTAATAAAAAATAAGAGTAATATAAAATTTAATATCGTAGGGGTTAAATTTAAGAATGTTGAATCTATTTTTTAGAAATCTTATCAAAGATTTGGCTTAGAAATTTCATTTTAGCTTTGCCAATGTATTTGCAGGTTAGGGTTTTGTCAAACATGGCACAACGAAATCTATTTTTTTGTTTGCAAAGAAAGTGCCTAGGGTTTACTATTTTTCCATTTAACTTCTTTATTTTTATTTTTATTTTTTTTTGATAAGTCAAAAAAGTGCCTAAGCCCGTCTATTAAAATATTTCGAAAAACCCTGATAAGGGAGATACAAAATGGCTATTGTAGCTAGTAATGCTTATGAGCATAGAATAGGAAGAGAAACATAACCAAAAGGAAAAGAAATAGCATTTTCAGAGCTAGAGACCACTACAGTCGATCCATCATTATGAGCATCCTCATCAATGAGCAGAGCAGCCAAAGATTATGCAAGTTGAGAGTCGTTACGCAGAATGCCTAGCCTTTCACAGATTGCATTCAACTTTCAACCCCAAGCGATGTCAAGAGCCAACGCTTTCAGCAGGTCCCAGAATTGATCAATCCTAGTATCAACCACAAAACCCAACGTCCTCGTGAATTGCCAACAAGTTGTTGGCACTAAATAGGACCGTTTGGATGCCAATGAGCTATGCTACTTTGAGAGTATCCAACCTAGGGCTGGATTGTCTAGGATCTTGCATAGCTTGAATGACTAATTCAACCAAAGCGACTGAAGCTCCTCCACCCAGCGTTGTTGATAATTGTCCGTGAAGAAGATTGGTAGCCCTCCAATGCAGTGGCTTCTCATCCTTCACACCACTTACCAAAGCCTATTGCCAGAACTTCATAGCTTCTTTGGCAATGATCCTTGTTTTCTTATCCAACAGGTTTCCTAAATTCAATAGATGTTGAAGCTTCAAATCGTTTACCAGTCCCAAAAAGGAGTGGTGCACCTTGTCCAAAGAGTACTTATGTAGCATGCTAGCGTTCATTTCCTTCACAATGTTGATCGTTGCATCCTTGCCCTCGTTATGTCTTTAGCGTTTGGAGGAACTTGCAAACCCAGTTGGGATTTCATTATTTGCCATGTCTCTCTTTGTGCCTTTTGTCTGCTCCTCACTCCGTCAAAATGGCTTAAAATTGTAGATGGCGAGTGTTTGTAGTGGTAGTTAAGGCTATTGCATGTCGTTTTCTACATGGAATGCCAACCATCCCTGTTCATGATTACCATACGTTGCCACCTTGCTACCAAGTGCCACAGGGAATGAAACCAGGGCAATGTGCATTCCATTCAATCATTCAATACTATTTATTATGCTATGATGGCAGTCTGCCTCAACCATATTGATAGTTGTTGAGCCCCTATTGAGCAATTAAAATGTTGGGTAACATGGTTTATTTAACTAGAGCTGAAACCGACTATGAAGAGTAGTCATAGCCATGGACTGTGGCTTGCCTCATTGCATTGAACATAGAGTTCAAACCACCTACCGACCCCCATCACATTGAACACCAAGCTAGTTAATCCACTGCATCGAGTACCCTTACGGTTGACCCGTTGGAGCCTAGTGTGGAAGTCTAATGTGGGTAGTCTCACGATTGACCCACCGGAGCTTAGTGTGGGTACCCTCATGATTGACCCGCCGGTTTTTTTATATGTTCACAAATTTTGCAAGATTTAAATGCGTAAAGGGAGTCCCTCCATGTTGGGTATTTTATCATCATCTCAAAATTAAAATTTTAATTTTTTTATATACACAAATGAGGCACTTGTTTTTCAAGGTTAACATATATATTTAATTGAAAAAAAGACACTTTTGTTTTCTATTCCTTACCCATGACATGGCGCCAATAAAAGGATGATACAAACCTAATTTCCCTAGAAAAAAAGGATCAATGTGAGCATCTCGTTTTAGGTAAAACCTAAAAAATTTTGCATCCATTTATTTTTGAATTTTCTATTTAATTATTTTATTCAAGATCTTTATTTTAGTTTTATTTTTCTAATTAATTTTTCTACTAATTTTCTGTTAGATATCAGTCAGAAAAAACAAAATATCAAATAAAATATTTCCAATCAAATTGACATTGGTTTAACTTGATTTTTTTTTTTTTTAAACCAATAGGTGTCCCCGCAACTATCCCAACGATTACAACAACTCCTTGCCTCAGGGTTACCTTTTTTTGCCCAGTTTTGGGGCGTTGAAGAGGCAAGATAGGCGAGTCTAGTCCCCCTGGGACCCACGCAACCATCTGGGAGCCACATGTGTCAAGTAAACCCATTGGTTTAACTTGTATTTTTACTAGAACACAAGTACCTAGTTTAGGACCTAATTGATGTAAACAATATATAAAATTATCATTTGTTATTATTGTAATTTTTATCAAATTACTTGTCACCTTAATGAATAAAATATAATTTTATCATTTATTATTAATTGTCTACAAACTACCCTTTTAAGCCTACAATTTTAATCTTGTTTTTAAATAAAGAATATAAAAAATATATAAATTCTTATGGATTTAGTGTAATGTTTGTATCTAATTGAAAATAAATACAACGATGAATACCCACACCAGGTTTCATAAGTTCAATTTGAAAGAAATAAAACTAGAAACCTTCTATTTATTTCTAAATCCATCTATTTATTTCTAACATGATTAAAATGACTTAGAAATGAACAATTTGTCTTCAAATTCAAATTCAAGTTGTACATTCAATTTCTAACTCCCATATTTTTCATCCCACAAAAGAAAATTACCAACAATATCTAAAATACATGCAACATTATATCAAGTTCATAAATATGAACATCTACTTTTATTTTCTATTTTTACAAAATAAAATAATGGTACTATTCATGATACCTTTTCACCACAATAATTTTCAGTGTGACAACAATACTAGATCCATATTTTTTCAGTGTGACCCCATTCTTGTATGGATGTCCACATCTCTAGAAGCTGAAGCTTCCATTGTGTTTTGCCAGATAGGATTCTCTTCATCCTCGACTTCTGAGTTTCTAGCATGACTGGCTCTGCTTCTTCGATTCTATGAAAATTAGTGCACATTTATGACTTCTCTAATCATTCACATGGCTAAAAACTCTGCATATTGCCTGTACTCTTGTGGAAAAAACAAAGCAAATGCCAGACTTTATTTAGCAGAAAATTAATAAGTAGACAGACCTCACATAAAGGAAACTCATCTTCTTCCAGCATGCGTACCACATGTCCCATCTTAGGCTTTTTCTCTGAATCTGGATCGAGACATCTTAAAGCAACCAATAGCACTCTCTTTACGTGTTGTTGGTTTCACGTCCATATTGGGTCCACAACCTCTTCTGAGCGTCTGTAACCAACCATCATCTTTAGCCATTCTACAAGGTTAACCTGCACCATAAACATTGCAACTCACTAATAAAAATGCCAGACTTTGTCATCCTTATGCTCATACACAGCCCAAAGCAACTTTGCAAACAGAAATTAAACTAGCATCCATGTGCCAAAGAAATTTAAGGTGAACCCACCTCATCTGCTGGCCGACCATAGTCAATTGGATCTCTACCTGTGATGGTCTCTAAGAGGTGAACTCCAAAGCTATAAACATCACTCTTTTCATTTAACAATCCTGTATTTGCATACTCTGGGGCAACATATCTAAAATTACCAGCAAATATAATCAAAAATAAGTTTTAAACGGTAAAAGCTTTGTTCCATGCATCCAGATAAGAAAACCACCTTACAAACATGCAAATGCAAGTAACACAGTTTTTCAGAAGCCTAAGCCCCAAAATTTAATTTAATTAAAAAAAAAAAAAAAAACAAACAAACAAACAAAAAAACTTAACTTTGAGAATCATTCACTTTTGCGCTTTGAAAAATCAATACATAGTTACAATTTTGTGAAATCAAATCAATACATAGTTACTTACGCCTTTACAGTTCCAAGAATAACCTTCATACCGGCCTCCCAAGTCAGAAAACCTTGTTGCCTCATTGCTCCATGAAGCCATTGATCTAAATTGCCATTACTAACATACTCATGAATACCAGCATCCTGATAAAAAATTGTTTCTTTTAAACATTAGAATTTGATACAAATAATAATTTCAAAACACTGTGGAAGGAAAAACTGACTACAGACATTGGATTGACCAAAAATCATAACAAGGAACTTTTCATAGTAACATGATATGAACATAATGTCATAGATGACAGATACATCTGCTTAAAGATAATTGTAATTATTTCCTACCTTTGAGAGTTTTACCTGTGAGTTCCTTCCATGCAGTACCCAAAGAGACGCACTAGATTTTTGTGTCGCACATGACCAATAGCCTCAACTTCTGCCCTGAACTCTTTCTCTGCTTGTCCTCTAAACCAAAACAAAGTTATTCTAAGCTCAGAAAAAACCTTGAAACTATTACGCATGGGATGCTGCTTCAAGAAGGAAAATAAAGATGCAAGATATAAAACCAGAAGAATGAAGAATAACAAACATTAGAGGACCCCAAAAGAGAGAAACTCAAAAATTGTTGAGGAGGTTTTTGACTGCAACCGTAGTTCCATTTGCTAGTTGGCCCTTATAGACAATTCCGTATCCACCCTCACCCAGCACATTTTCCCTAGCAAAGGAATTTGTGGCAACCTCTAGATCTCTAAGAGTAAACCAGTGACCCCATCCAACATGTGAAACTTCAGGCAAACCGCTCAATGGTGAAGCTGTATTAATTGCATAGCAAGATGAAGCCCTATAAACTGTGAGTGTGCCCGAGTTTCCCTCTTCTCCTGAGATTGAATTTCCTCCAATCTCCTGTTGAAAGACGGAGCTGCCTTGGCTGTGATTATCCACATCAGTAGATCTCCTCATACCGACATGCACTAAAACCTTTTCTGATTCTCTGTCGCTGGATTTGTCACGGATGGTAAGAAGAACGCCATCACTGGTAGAAAAATTAACTGCCCCTACCTTCTCAACCTTGACTTCCTTAATCTCCTTTGAAACTTTTGGGATCTGGGGCATTGGTATGTTTTCCAGCATACTGCTCGATTTTCTTCGAGAAGTAAGCCATATAGACATTACAATTAGTATTATGACAATAAATGCTCCAACAGCTGTGCCAATCAAGACCCATAATTTCAGCCCGAAAAGGGAAGTCTCCTTGGATAGCTCAGCATTTAGAAACCCACCAGATGCCATCGCCTACCGCCAATGGGTAAACAATGCAATGAGTTCAAATCTTCAAATCAGTCCACAGGAAGAGATTATACATATGAATGCCATGAACGGCTAACAATGAAAAATACCATAAACCTTCTCACAACAATGATAATTGTAAGTCCCATAAAGTCTTCTAGATTAAGATGATGAAACTATGACAGCAAACAAGCAAAGAGAATTAGGTCAAGTCAAAATACAATACAAGTTGTGCTGGATAAACCTGTACAAAAAGCTAAATAATTTGAAATGCATTCGCATGGTGATTTTTCATTCTGACAGAAAATTCTGAGAGAAAAAAATCATATTTGTGAAGAAAACAGCCACATCTGCATCGAGTGCAACAATAATCTAATTGATAACAACAGCCTGCCTCAGCTTATGCATATTTCAGATGGCGTCCCTCCTAGTTTAAGGGCAAGAAAAACTATTGGCTGACTGAAAGCGAAGCTGGCTCTTGCATTTACAGAACTTTTTGGCAACTTCCATTTTCATGGCAACAGAAATACAAGCAAGGGAGGGAAAATGATTTAAATGCAAACTTGTAGAGGCTGTTATATTAGAAATATACAAGATAAAGTCTTCCTCTATTGAAATAACTCATTGGTTCATGGATGACAAGAAAATCATCATCCCTGGTTGGTGAAAAAAATATCTCTAATGGGCAGAGATCCATGCATGATTTGAGTCTCAGATAACACATCGACGTAGATCAGAGTCAAAGCAATAAATAAATTAATTCTTCACAACATAACGTGCTAGGTAGGCATCATACAGCTGGAATGTAAACTCATAATTTTATTCAAAACCAAACCAACAACAAAGAGCGTACCGATTTTGGTAAAAAACTCTCAACCTGCTTCGTCTCTACGGGAAAATGTCAATTTCAAATAGATTTCAATGCAAACATCAGAATTTCCGAGAAAGACACAAGCAGTAGTTCAAACAGAGCCATCCTTGAAGAATAGGAGACAAAGTGGGCCACCGGTAGAGATACTCATACAGAGCAGAGCAGAGCAGAGCAGAACAGTCATGGTAAACAAAATCCCTCCTCTTCCTTAGTCCTCATGAAGGAAGGAGGGTTCTTTGCTTGGTGATCACTGACGACCATCAACCCGATGACAAAACGAATTTCTGGTAAGGTTGCCCCTTATTTTTTAAGCGAAAAAGAAACATTACCCAACAGGAAACAGGAAAGAGGAAATCGTACACTGCAAAGATTAAGAAAAAACATTTGTTTTCGTGTGATGGGGAAACGAAACATAGAAAAGTATAATAATAAGTTTTCACGGAATGTATTATTTATTATTATTGCGATTTCACGGACTCTATTAGGCTTTGCTTCAAAACGAAACCTATTGAAGCGGTCACAAAGAAGATATATATTGGAAACCAAAACAACAACAAAACAAGAAACTTGCCAAGAATAAGGAGTGAAATTGAAAGAGAGGTAGACCAAACCTTAAATAAGGAAGCACATGCGCATCATAACCAAAATATTATAGAAGAGATCCATGTCATAAATGCATCAACACTAAAAGATACCATATGGAGAGGAAACATACAACGTTATATCAACACCGTTTGTTTGGTCAATAGAGTTTTATATAAGGGAGCTATTGAACATCAAAGAGAAGATAGAGGAACTGGAAGTAAGGAGCCAAATTTGCAAAAACGGTACAAGTGAAATAAAGTCTAGAGAAAGACTAATATGTTTGGAGATAAAGTGAACAACCTAAAGAAAATTATGGAACCTGGGTAGCAAGAACCACACATGTGAAAGAAAAACATGTCACACACAATCACAAAGAAAGGCAAAACAAAGATCACTCAAGAAAAGAACTACAAACAGTGATATCAAACATAGAAGTAAAGGAGAATGACATAAGAAGTCAAGTTGAGGAAGCCAAGACATAGGTAAGAGTAATCAAGGAATCTCAAAAAAATAAAGGGAACTAATACAAAAACATGTAAAATTGCAATTGATGGAAGAGAGGGAGAGAAGCAATAGGTCAACCAACATAGTTATTAAGGGGTTAAGAGACTATAGAGAAAATGAGGACATCAATAACCTAGCAAGAGGAATTTTCGAGGATAAACTACTATGGAAAGGACAAATATACCATGTTCACATGCTAGGAAAGGCAAGGGAACAAGAAAGATATAGAAATATTCAAGTTTTATTGATTTAGACAACGATGATAAAATACAAATTCTAAGAAATAAAGGGCTATTGAAAGGATCACGATTCTATCTAGATGAGGATTTGACATTAATACAATAGGAAGAATAAATGAGAGAATGTGAAAAAGTAAAAATAGCTAGGTTAAAAGGCAAATGAACATGGCTAAAAAATGGAAAAACATGCATTGAAATTCAGATGACAAGTGAAAAATAGAAAAATGGGGCCCATTGAGAGTTCTTAACAATGGCAAGTGTTGGCCAAATTTGTTCCACATACAAAGCTTCTACCTAGATAGATTAGTTGAGTAGAGTTCCTGATTGACTAAATGATCAAATGACTTGAGCAAGTGAAGAAGATGCACCAGACCATCATCAAATGTCATGCAGAAATGGATAGATCAGTTTGGTTGCATGTTTAATAAATGCACTTGGGAAATCAATCAGGGTCAAAGATCACATGGACATGAAGTTCTTCATGCCTAAATCATAATCTGCAAATTTTGTATCTTGATGAGTTTTCTATCTCAAGATATAAGCATTCAAAAATGAACTAGCAGAGTATGACGTGCACAGGGACATCAAGTTAAAGATGTGGCAAATAGTCATTTGAATTCAAATGTTCTAAGGATGAATGTGCAGTTGACAAATGTCTAGATCTCAAGTGTTTGGATCATAGATCAACGACATGTAGGCAGTCAATAGGTCATAAAGTCCTTGGAATGAGATCAATAGTCTATGTTCAATTAGATCAAAAGATCCAACAAGCGAGCGAGGATGATGCCAGTGGGTCTCGAAGATCCAATGGAGTGCATTTGTTATGCACCTAAGATCTAAGGGTGAGCATGAAGTTAAAAATTTAGAGGATCTAGAGATCAAGCGAAGAGCTGACAAGTATCATGATCACAGTGACTTAGCATATCAATGATGCACATTTGATCAAGCGAAAGGAGATCAATGGTACACATTCAATCAGACCAAGGATCCAGTGGTGCGCATTTAATCATGAGAAAGCAGATCCAACTGTGTATGTTCAATCACAAAAAAGTTGATCGATGATGAGTGAGAGGTCAATGAGTCAGCAAGATCCCATGGAAGAATGTGGAGTTGACAAATATCATAATCTAGAAGGCCTAGTTCAAGATCAATGCCAACATTAAAAGTTGAAACTAGGAGACTTCAATACAGAACAAATGTAACCTAAGGTCGAACCAGGGCAAATATTTCAAAGGATGCCATTGAAGCTCAGTTGAGACCTCTATTGGAGGATCCAATATATATAGACTCAGTTTTCTTATGGTTTCAACATCATTTTATGAAGGGATATCCTCATGTGTAGTGAGTTCTCAGCTTCTACAAGGTTCAAAGGTAGAATAGGTTTGTTTAAACATAATATAGTTGAATAAAGGACTATACAACCTATAGGTTTTCATCGATATTATAACTATATGAAAACCAATAAATGGATTGGTTTTCAATTTATAGTAAACCTATGTTCAGGTTTGGAGTAGGGGTAGATATAAACAAGATATGAAAGAGTATCATATCTTCTAAAATAGTCATAGCTTTGACAAACAAGTACTTATGGCCGTCCAAAGCAGACATAGTCATGGCTCTATCAGATCCATAGATATGCAGATTTTGTCCTCATAAGCAAGTCAAGTAAAAGATGGTTTAGAGTCCTAGAATGGAAATTTGGTGATTAGAGAAAGTAGTTGGAGCATTTAATAGATTTTTAGGGTCTCTAAGGGTTTTTTTCAAAGCAATATTATGACTCATCACCAAAATAGATTATATTCCTCTGGTGTATTTCTCAATCAATGAAATGATTCAGAGGCTATTGGGACAAATGAAGGCTATCTTATATATGATGTATTAGCTCTATTTTGATCAAAATATGGTGGCTCATTCACTAAAAGATGGTGGTAGCTCATTTAATGATCGTGGATGATGTGCTCCCTCTCTTTCCCCTTTCTCATATATCTCTTATTTTCTTCCACATTGTAAATCTCTCTCTCTTAGATTCTAGACTCTCACAAGGACTCTTTGATTTTGAAGAGCAGAAGACTCGCTAAGATATTAAAAAATATGTTCATCTTGATTAGGCTAAACCCTATAAAGAATTTATAAGAACTACCTCTTGATGTAATAAAAAACTTTCTTTACCTATCTCGTGCCTCAGATTAGTGTTTAGTGAGTTGTGCATGATGGCTATGTGAAGGAGATTATTTCATATCCATTGTCCTCCTTCCTTGCCTCTTCTAAGGCATTTTTAAGCTATTGCAAGTCTAGATTAGTGTTTTGTCTGAACCTAGTCCATGAAATACTTATGCACTGAGCTATTTTACGAGATTGTGTGAGCTAGCATTATCTTCTGCAAATCTAGTGTGGGTTCAAGCTTATGGGAGTTTCCCATTTTTATTTGGTTTATCACCTTTTAGCCTTCTTAAGATCTCTTCCCCCTTTCTAACCCTTTTCTCTGTGATAACATTAGTTTAGATGATTCATTAGAAGGAAGCTGACCTTCTCCAGAGGTTCAACCCCATCATAGGATACCCATAGCCTGGGGTTATCCAAGTATTGTGATTGGGAGTGGAAGAACCTGAATAACTCCTCCACAAGGGTGCAATCCCATGCCATAATAGTTTTTGGCATGTCTGGTGGGACTTACTACATTGTTCATTGGTGAAGAGCTTTGGTGTTCTCTTCATCCAACTAGTGTTTGGAGGCATGTGTGTAAACATAAATGGTGACTCCAAGTACTCATCCACTGGTTTAAGCAGCCCAGGTGCCTAGTCATCATTATTCAATATGTATCATCACTCTTTTGATTAGTATGCTTATTCTCTACCTCAACATCACACTTATCAGGAAAATAATGTTTATGTGTTACCCCTAAGTGGCCCTCAAATAGCCTATCAACCCTATCATGGCCTTTTCCCTCTTCCCACCCTTGCATATGACCAAGGTCAGCCTCCTTTGCATTCAAATTAGTACTCTAATTCCCCTTGTCAAGACTAAGTTTATCCTGTTACATCCTTGTCAGGAGTCAAGAAAGCATTATTAGTTTATATTGAGTTGATACGGGAGATTGGTAGGGGTTTGGATTTTTCTCTAGTCATACATTTCCATGTTCTACAAGAGGCAATGAGTGTTCTTTAATTAATCAAGAACAAATGGTTAGTTTGTGAGGGTGAACAATGGTCATCTTGTAAGAATCAAGACATAGTAATGATGAGAAGCATGATCTAGAATGAAAATAGTGTGTTGATATCTTATAAAGATCAATAGGCTCATTTGGATCAGTCTTATGTGTCCTCTCCCCTCCAAGAGCCTCAAGCTCAGCCTTCAAGATTTCTTAATCAACCTTGTCAAAGTCCATCCTTGTCAAAACTCATAGAGGCAATATTGGACCAAGAGAGAACAATCATGAAAATCAATGAGGGGTTTAAACTTAGACAAGAATTCCCCATTCATGCCATGGAGGGGATAAAGATCTTCTTGCAAGAGTTTTGGAATGTGTGGGCATCCATTGAAGAAGTTGACTATCCATAGGTTGAGAAGCAAAAATTAAAAAAGGTGGGTATTATCAATTGAAAAGGTGTTTGAGCAATGGGAGAAAGAGTATGTCAAACTTGAGCCAATCAATTTTCCCTCTCCTACCCCTACGTCCATTCCCACTCAATATCATGAAGCCATCCCATCATGGATCTTCTCCAAAACATTTGACCCTGGCTATGTCATGCCCTCACTTGTGAGACCACCCTCTCTTATAACCATTCAAAAGGAAGAAAAGGTGTTTGTTCTCTACTCATTTCCATCATGGAAATCAGTTTAGAAAGGCATAAAGAAAAAGGAGGAGGTGTTAGTTGAGGTAGTTCCTCAAGAGACACCAAAGAGACCTTGCAAGGTACCTAGCTGGAAGGAAACTCTCTTAAGTTGCAAGCAAGGCAAACTTCTTCACCCTCCCACTATCTCCCTTTTGGAGAAAGAGCCTATTTTACAAAGGATAGAGGGGGAGCTCACATTCATAAGTGAGTCATAGGATGACAATGCAAGTTTCTATGATAAGGAAATCATGATAAGCAACCCACTTCATATGGAGGAGCATGTTTTAGCTTTCAAGTTGTAGGAGCTTGATGAGAAGAAAGAGGACAACCTTCATGAACCTATTATGGAGGTCAAGGTCAGCTCAAGTGATTTAGAAGATCAATGACAACATTTGTTTTTGGATTTCTTGAGTGAGGTGGAACAACTTAGTGTTGCAAACTTGCCTGAAGAGGATAATCCTCAAGCTAAACATGGGGTAGATCTTGAATGGACTATTGAAGGTCCATTATACATAGATTAAGAAGCGGATCAAAACCAAGTGCCTAAGGTTGGTTTACTTTAAGATGAGGTGTCCGTTGAGGATAGCCTTGATATGTTGGAGATAGAGGAAATCAAATCAGATGTTGAGTAAGGTAGGCATGATGTTTCAAACCTTAGATGGTCAAATCAACCCTCATTTACAATTGAAGAACAAGATGAAATATTGAGTGAGGTTGATGAAATAGACATCTCAAGTGCTCAGGTGATGCAATTTGATGAACATACCAGTGAAGAGCCCAAAGAGTTATGGTAACAATCAATGCCATAACCAAAGAGTTTGAAGAGGCTAAGAGACATATCCTTCCTCCAAAATATTATGAGCATGTTGCTCTAAGCATGATCAGTCCTAGTTCATACAAGGACAAGGTAGAATAATATGGTCTTTTTGAGCCACCAAGTGAACCAAGTGTAGTTACTCCCAAGAGCCTAAATGAAGTCTTCATGCAAGGCTTTCTCAAGAGTGATGAACAACATCAAACAAGTGTTCTTGTAGCCCAACATGAACAAATATTGGAATACTTGGACTAATATGTCTCAATTGGAGACATATTTTCTCCATTTCATCCATTGGAGAGCATATCAAAAGGATTGGCCATCAAGCTGCTTGGTTCACCAATTCTAGTACCTCTAAAGTAAGGTATTTTTCATCTTGGTTTGTTACAAGTGAATGGTATTAAAAGTTTCCCATTCGACTGAGGAGAGAGGTGATTATAAATTGATGTATAACATTTTATATATTAGATTAGATTTCATGCTTTTCTCTAAGTTCCTGTGTGCAGATTTGTTTAGTAGGTTAGTTGCCCTTGCTTTGTTTAGGTTAGTTTCCTTCCCTGTTATTTGTTTCCTTTTCCAAAGTGCCTTGGGAACTTTGTTTTTTTTTGTTTCTTTTGGTCCCTATTGTTTCAAGAGAGGGTTTTCAAGAAAGGTAAAACCTTACTCAATTCAAATCAGCATATGACTCCATGTGCAATGGATTAGATAAAGTAACTAGTCTAGGTTCTCAAGCATAGTAGGCATTCTTCCCTATGAGTCACCAAAGATGTTGGAAAGTTTAGCCCACATACAAAGCTTCTACCTATATAGATCAATTTATTAGAGTTCATGATTGACCAAATGATCAAATGACTTGAGAAAGTAAAGAAGATAGACCGGATTGTCATCAAATGTCATGCAAAAATGGATAAATTAGTTTGGTTGCATGTTTAATAAATGCACTTGGGAAATCAATCAAGGTCAAATATCACATGGACATTAAGTTTTTAATGCCTCAATCATGTTCTATAAATTCTGTATCTTGATGAGTTTTCTATCTCAAGATATAAGCATTCAAAGATGAACTAACAAAGTGGGACATGCATAGGGATGTCAAGTTAAAGCTATGACAAATAGCCATTTGAATTCAAATGTTCCAAGGATGAATGTGTGGTTAACAAGTGTCTATTTATTGGGTGTATGGATCATATATCAATAATAGATAGGAATTTAATAGGTTAAAAGGTCCCTAGAATGAGATAAATGGTCTACATTCAATAAGATTAAAAGATCCAATAGCGGGCAGGTGAGGATGATGTCAGTGGGTCCCAAAGATTCAATGGAGTGTGTTTAATCATGAATTCAAAGATCCAATGATAAGAAATAAATTGATGATTTAGTGGGCCTCAAAGGTCTAATGGATTGCATTTGATCATGCACCTAAGATCTAAGGGTGAGCATCAAGTCAAAAAATTAGAGGATCTTGAGATCAAGCGAACGACTGACAAGTGTCATGATCACAGTGACTTAGCAAATAAATGATTCCCATTCAATCAAATGGAAGGAGATAAATGGAATATATTCAATCAGACCAAGGACCTAATGGTGTGCATTTAATCATGAGAAAGTAGATCCAATGGTGTATGTTTAATCACAAAAAATCAAATCCAATGGTGCACATTCAATCATAAGGAAGATGATCGACAATGAGTGAGAGATTAACAAGTCAGTAGGATCCCATAGAAGAATGTGGAGATTAAAAATGTCATAATTTGGAAGGATTTATTTAATATCAATGATTGATATTAAAATTTAAAACCATGAGACTTCAATAGAGAACAAATGCAACCTAAGGTTGAACCAAGGTAAATATTACAAAGGACATCATTGAAATTTAGTTGAGACCTTTGTTGGAGGATCCAATATATGTAGACTCAATTTTATTATGGTTTCAACATCATTTCATGAAGGGAGATATTCATGTATAGTGAGTTCTTGGCTTTCACAAAGTTCAAAGGCATAATAATTTTGTTGAAACCTAATATAGTTCAAGGCATGACTATACAACTCATAGGTTTTCATCAATATTATAACTATATGAAAACCAATAAATGAATTAGTTTTCAGTCTATAGTAAACCTATGTTTAGGTTTGGAGTAGGGGTAGATATAAACAAGATATGGAAGAGTGTTTTATCTTCCAAAACAATCATATCTTTGACAAACAAGTACCTATGGCTACCCAAATTAGACATAGTCATGGCTCTGTCAGATTCGTAGATATGAGGATTTTGTACTCATAAGAAAGTCAAGTGGAAGATGGAGTAGAGTCCTAAGATGGAAATATGGAGGTTGGAGAAATAAATTGGAGCATTTAATATATTTTAAGAGTCTTTAAGGGTTTTTTTCATAGCAAGATTATGACTCTTCACCAAAATAGATTCTTGTCCTCTATTGTGTTTCTCAATCAATGAAATGATTCAAAATCTATTGGGATAAATGAAGGCTATCTTGTCTATGATGTATTATCTATAATTTGATCAAAATATGGTGGAACATTAATTAAAATATGGTGGTAGCTCATTTAATGATCTTAGATGGCGTGTTACCTCTCTCTCCCCTTTCTCATATATCTCTTATTTTCTTCCACATTGTAAATCTCTCTCTCTCTCTCTCTCTCTCTCTCTCTCTCTCTCTCTCTCTCTCTCTCTCTCTCTCTCTCTCTAATTCTAGACTCTCATAAGTACTCTTTGATTTTGAAGAGAAGGGGACTCTCTAAGATATTGAAAAATATGCTCACCTTGATTAGGCTAAACCTTATCAAGAATTTGTAATAACTACCTCTTGATGCAATAAAATACTTTCTTTACCTATCTCTTGCCTTGGATCAATGTTTAGTGAGTTGTGCATGATGGCCTTGTGAAGGAGATTCTTCCATATCCATTGTCCTCTTTCCTTGCCTCTTCTAAGGTGTTTTCAAGCTATTTTAGGTCTGGATTAATGTTTTGCTTGAACCTAGTCCATTAAACACTTATGCACTGAGCTAGATTGTGAGGTTGTGTGAGCTAGCATTATCTTCTGCAGATCTAGTGTGGGTTCAAGCTTATGGGAGTTTCCTATTTTTATTTGGTGCATCACTTTTTAGCCTTCTTAAGATCCCTTTTCCCCTTTCTAACCCTTTTCCATATGACAACATTAGTTTGGGTGATTCATCAAAAGGAATCGGACCTTCTTCAGAGGTTCAACCCCATCATAGGATACCCACAGCTTAGGGTTGTCCCAATATTGTGATTGGGAGTGGAGGAGCCTGAATAACTCCTCCAAAATGGTGAAATATCACACCACAATAATAATTTGGAATTACAAAGCTTACCCTTGGAGTAGAGATTCTAGTTTAGGCTCCATAGCTGAAAGAAAAGACATAACTTTCCTTATAGAGACATATGAACATGATGGATACAAAACCCCAAACTTTGTAGGATAAACAAAAGCATCAATATGGAATTAAGTAATGGAAAAGGTAAGTGGACATGGGGGTGATGATACTCATAAAATAAAAGGTAGATATATACAAATAGTGAAAAAAGACTCACACATGCAATGCATCTAGACTCAAAGCAGTGAAATTGAAAGTATAATCAACATAACATCATGCTCCTTTGCCCTGAAATAATCAAAATTATATAAAAATAATTAATCTAAATTGTGAAGAACCATATGTAGCTTTGGGAAGGACATTTCATCCTATAGTAAAATTAAAGACGTAATATTAATGGGAGATTTCAATGCCAAGACAACAAACAAACAATATAGTACTCTAATAGATAATGAAGACACAAATGACAACTCATTATGGTTAGAGGAAGAGGAAGAACAAAAGTGGGAAAGGAAATCAATAGATGGGTAAAATAACATAACATATTTTGGGGAAGAACTACTAGGATTATGTAGCATACATGACCTCTCATACACAATGACATGAAGAAATGGTAAAAATCAAGGGAGGTACACTTACACAACCTAAAATAAGCAAAACATAGTAGATTAAACCATTTTTATCTCATTGTAGATACCCATATTTGGTACAAACATAATTTCATGGTACATTTTTCATAGTTTTGCACATATAGACCTTTTGATAGAGATTTAGACATCTAGTGGCACAATCTTATGAGACCTTTCCAGTTCAAGTCCTTTTGTTAATTTTCTATGATATTTTTTATCCTTTGTATTGACCAATATCCCTATATCCTATGTAATTTAGGGATCCCTACCATTTTTTTGATCATTTATGTGTTTTTAGCTCCTGGACATTACCGATGGTTTAGGACACTAGTGTCCAAAGTTAATAGTAATGTCTGGCCTTATCTTTGATCATTTTTCATAATTTTCACTTCATGACCATTTGTTTCACCCCATATGTTTATTAAAATAGTGACTTTTGCATGCCACTAGGTTCTAATTCAAAATTAATATGTCCCATATATATACAAAGACATGGTATAGTTTATTGAAAAAACAAGATTCTCAATTAGCTAATACTTTGTATTATTCAAAAGCTATTGAATTGCATCATATACAAAATTTTGAGAACTATAAGTCTGAAGTATTCAAATGATCAATTTTCACTTACATCACTTGTGTGAAGGGTTATAACAGGAGGAAGAACATATAATTGCACAATCACCATTACACACACATACCTAGTTTGGAGAAATACATGAGTCTGAGGCCTTCTTTGAAATATATGGAAATGTAGGTAGTGCTTAAGAACAACTGGGTTGGTAGGGTTCACTCAACTCATGTGCTAGCCCCTTTTTACCAAATTACAGGAGGCCAAAGGAAAAAAGAGATATGTTTTACTCATTATCTATTTTGTGCACATAATTCTATTTGTTCAAAAGGATGAAACAAGGTTACAAGTGATATCACACCTTCAAGAAAAGTTTGGGTCAGTTCTAACACATTCAAGGTTAGATACATGCATCACAGTTGGACACTAGCATCAACCATAGTATCTAGATCCGATGGTAGTGTCTAGGGATCAAGGACAATCAAAACATAAAATGAACAAAATATAGAGCTTCATCACAAGCCTAAGACGGATCCAGATCACTATCATAGTTTAGAGCAAGTACAAAATAAGATACACTCTCTTTATCCCTTAACTGATTAGTGTTTGTTTTATTTATTACACATGCTTGAATGGATCAATTTATAATAAACTCTTATATACTACTAAAAATTTGAATACCATTAATTTGTATTCAAACATTTTATTTACTTGGTGTGTTTGTGTATTGAACCCATTTAACATAAAACATTTTGGTAAACTCATCCTCTGTATTTTGAGCCAAACCCTAAATTATGTTTAGGATTTTCCCTTATATATATATCCTTTCAGATTCATGTATTTATTTTTTAGATATGATTTGTTTTATGGGCATAGTTTAAAGGAATGATTATTCATATTTTTTCCTTAGGTATTTTGGTTATTTCAGGTGTGGTTGTGTCCAAACTTAAATCCCTTATTTTGGCTTCTCTTATTGAAAACCTTATGAAGCCTCATTTTTTAGATTTTTTTTTTAATCTACCTGATAGTCAATACATTGCTTATGATGATCTTATGCTTAAACAAAATTGTAATGTACAATCTTATTTTATAGCAACTTATTATAATTATGAAAAGATAAATAATGAAAATTCAAATATGGATGAATATGGTGACATTGATTGTTTACATTCTTACTCCCCTTGTGATTATGATCATGATTCCACATATTACAAAGAGGAATATGAAGATCCTAGTTATTATTTTTCTCATACATTGCATATATATAATTCTAAAGATGAAGTACTTGAGTGTTCAAAAGATAAATCGATAGTTGAATGTACATCTTATTTAGTCGATGAGGAGCTTGTTACAAAGAATTAATGTTTACCTTCTTTCCAGAATATTGAAACTATTATTCAAATTGAATATTCCATTCTTTCTTTAGTCCATGTAAATGAAAATAGTGAAAACACCTCTCTATCTCTAGATCTAAATGATACACATGCATGTACTAGTTCTTTCCTTATCCTTGTAGGCTGGAAAGATAAAAATGATAATGATGTTCAAAATACCGTAGATATATGTTCTTATACCCATTGCTTCTTACAAAACATGCCCTAATTTTAGATTGATAACTCATGATACCCCTTTTTAAAAATAATTTGAAGCTTGGTTTATCTTCAAATACAAATTTTAAAGTGTTTTGGGTGCACAATATTACTTCCATTTGTTATCATTATGCACTTTTCAAAAATAGTTTTACACCCTTAAATGAAGTCTAATTTTGTTAGAATTTTGTGTGATGATTGTCAAATTTCATTAGAATTCAATATTGAAGAAAGTCACAGAAAATTTCTTTTCATGTGTTAATTATGCAGAAATCAAAATAATTTTTTGTGTCTTTCCAATTTCTAAATCTTGTTAGAAGGTATATTTCAGGAGGCATTTCACATTGTCAAATCATATCCATTCATCATGAAAAATTTTAAAGATGGAAGAAAAACATGGGAATAATTTAAAGGTGAAAAAATTCACACTAAATTATATTCTACATATTAAATTCATAGAAATCAAAACTAGGTTTTGTATTATTTTTACTTAATCATTTTCTACATCTTCTAGTTGGCAAATCCACTGAATTCATACTTTTAAGATGTATTTTTGAAATAGTAAAATATATCCAATTTTATTGAAATTTTACACGATCATATCCATATGTATTGAGAATCGATTAGTGGAAGAAGTCGCACAAAATTATTTCCCATGTGAAAACATTCTAGTGATTAAAATTAACATCTGTGCTTATTTTTATTTCAGTTATTTTTGTCTTTTCATGTTTTCAAATCTAACTAGAAAGCACTTTTAAATAAGAATTTTTCACAAATAAATGAGATCCAATAATTATTTGAAATTTTATGAATATAGTTAAATGTATGAAAAATGCATTAACAAAGAAAGTCACACAAAATTGCTTCTCAAGTGTAAAATTAATAACATTGAAAATTAGCTTCTGCACTAATTTTTAGTTGAGTCATTTTTTGTGTATTTATTGTTGAAAAATCTATCCAATGCATGTATTTCAATCCTAATTTTTTATAGTCATATGAAGTCAAAATTTATGGTAATTTTTCATAATTATTGTTATCACTCAAAAGTGCACCCTTACAAGAATGTGTGCTTGTTCTCACTCATGTTAACACAATGGAAACTATCCAAGGTGAGGATAGCCTTATATTGAAGAGAATATCTAGATGAATAACTAGTTACCTTTGGTACATTCACCTACTTCACTCTAAACTCCCTAATGTAGTGATTTTTTGACTAGGAAAAGGGTAAAAGGAACAATACTCAAATTGAACTTGAACATGAAAACTAAAAATTTAGGGTGATGCACCAATATTAAAGTAAATTATGCCTATACTTGACATGTTTGGGAAGCTAAATAACTTTAAAATATTAAATTCAACTTCATACAATGACTCTTGCATCAATATTTCATACAAAAGTCTTGATAAATATTCACACTAGCATGCAAGGAATAAACATAGTTGAATTCACTTCTAAATTAGGTAGAAATCAGAATTATACCCTTGATATGACCTAAAATGATTCTCATATGCTGAATATAGATGAAAAATTCAAACAATAACATAGGAAAATCAATTATTAACTAAGTTACATCAATGAATATGAGGCACACACTTCATGAACAACCTAAAAGTGGAGGAAACATCAACTTTTTATTGCTTCAAAGGTGATGTAGTGAAAAATTTTGGAATTTTTTTTGTATAGATAAAAGCATAATATGATGTATTATTTCAAAAAATGAACATACATATAGAAAATAAAGTTTGAAGAGAGGAGACAAAGCAGCCCCAAACTAGGGATGAGTCATCATGCCTAATCATCATTCTCTCTTCCTTCAACTCAACCACTAAACTCCTATGTATTAGATACTAGATTTTAACCTACTTTCCTTAGAAAATGGTGTAGGAGAGAGAGAGATAAACTTGTTTGAATGTTTTGAAAAAGTTAAAGGTTCTCATTCATGACCTATTTTGAAGGGATTTGGTCTCTTTGCATGTTTTGATGGTCTTCAATGCTTGAAGAGGTGTTGATCATCTTCATTAACTCCTTGTGAATAGATAAGTGCATGGAGTTGGAGGATAATTTCATGGACATTTTTGGTAAAATGGTCACATTATTAAATAACATGATCATGTTATTTAATTAACATGATTGCATTATTTAAATTATGGCTCAGTAATTATCGAGCCATAACATAATCATGTTATTTAAAATAATAATGTGATCATGTTATTATTTTTTCAATAATGAAATCATATTACTTGTGTAACCAAAAAAATAAAAATCAAAACTTG
This sequence comes from Torreya grandis, assembly GCA_037957365.1. Classification (NCBI taxonomy): domain Eukaryota; kingdom Viridiplantae; phylum Streptophyta; class Pinopsida; order Cupressales; family Taxaceae; genus Torreya; species Torreya grandis. The sequence goes on along the minus strand of JARHVA010009062.1, from coordinate 323,598 downwards.
AATGCAAAAAAATCCTCATTTTGCATTCGATCTTCCTTTGTTAACCTTGTATTTCATGATCACATTTTAGGTGAGAGAGACTAAACCTTACCAAAATTCATCCTAATAAGCCACTAATTGATGATGCCACCACGTAGAAGAGGTAAGTGGTAAAAATCTACAAGTGTTAACCCTAGATTTTAGTAATTTTTATATATTTTCATTGTTTAACCCTAATTTTTGGTGGTAATTTATTTGTTTTGAATAGTTTGTCCTGCTAACCCTCCTGTTCTTCTACCTAACCCTCCTATATTAGTGCATCATCTCTTTTACATGATTTTATAAGTTATTATCAAAAAATTTCTCCCTTTTCTAAGCGAGTGCTAGTTTAGTTTCAGTATAGGTGATAGATCTAGATGGAAGCCAACTTTCTCTAGAGGTCTGATCCATTATTAGGATACCCATAGCCTAGGATTAGTCCCATGTTAGACTAGATTCAAGTAAAACACTTGAACAATCTTCTGCTTAGTTAGGGTACAAATCTAGAACACCAATAGTAACATCATCTATATCCACCCATATATCTTCCTTAGTTCAATTGATAACCTCATGTATACCCTTCTTGTTGCTGCACTATATTCTAATGTTGATGTTACTAGATATTATCTCTAATTTTGAATTATTGTTGTGAAACTAGTGGAGTCTAACTCATTTGCTACTGCTGCATCATTGTTGGTCTCTAGGGTGTTGTATATTGGTATTGTGATGATGGTGTCATCCAAATAGGTGAAGGAGGGGTCCAATTAGCTAGACATTGAGGTTGGTACCATGGAAAACTATGAATTCACTATGGACCTACTTGGGTCACACAAGATTTATCAACCTCTAAGCCTAGAATCATTTGCTTTGCCAAGGATAGTTGATCCACAGTGAAAATGAATACATTTTTGGTGATGTCTTCTTTGAGCTCTTGAAAAGTTCTATAGTTTTTTTTTATCATGGTTGTGTGATTTACATAAATCACATTACATATTCTATGGTTTCTTTACATATTATTGTAGGATATGGCACTACATTGTTGTGTGCCCTACTACTTGAAAATTTTCGTAAAAATCTATCTTGATCTTAACATAAGTATTCCTTTGATGTTCTTCTTTCCCCCACTCTATACACCATAGGTTAAACTTAGGTCTATCTACCTCATGGTATTGCTCCATTTTCTTCATAAAATCTTGAAATGTATTTTCATTCTTAGAATTTATGATAGGATTTTCCCCATAATCTTTAATTTGCTCTACTTGTATGGAAACATCTCTAGCATTGACTTTAATAACATATTGAGTCTCTATAATGGTAAATCTAATTACAGAGCATAGTACTTTGACAAACCACATATATTTATCTTTATCTATTAACATAAATTACACCTTATTCATAACATCAAGTAACCTATGATCATAATTTGGTATTGATGCTCCTAACTTCTGCCTTATCTCCTTCAAGTCTTGAAGAGTCTAACTTGTACATTTATTTATATTGAAGTCTATAATATGCCATTAGTTAACCTATTATAAAATTTCCTAATGAATTTATCTAAAATATATAAAATCAAGTGCTCTTTCTATTAGTTCCCCTACTAATTCTCACTTTTTGATAGCTTAGTCAGTGATGCCCTTAGCTTGTCATATCATTTCATAGGTTAGCAAGTAGTATTCAGGGTCCATAGACCCATCATATGTTCCCATATTTATAAATCATCCTACAACACCCGTCATGTAAACTAGTATTGAGGGGAAGTGCTACATAGTTGTTATAAGAGGAGGCTACATTTTAGGTGATCCTAATTTCATACTATGAATGTTTATCTTCACACTAGGAGAGTCAACTTATGTACTCTATTTTTATGTGTTTCCCTCTTCCCTTTGCTTGGTTTCAACAAGCCCTAAGGCCTTCAAAACATTTTTAATTAATTTTATTTCAATTTTAATACACCAATGATGTACTTGTTTTAAAAATAAAGCTTCCCAACTACTATCTTCTTATTCACCTGGTTGAAAACTTCTATTGGAATATAATAAATTAGGCTATGGGGATGTGTGCTTTTTTGGTGAATGATTCTTCCCTATGACTTCTTATTCTATGATTAAACCTATGATTAATATATGAATGTATTCTACTTATTTACTTTATTTTTCATTTCTTTCTTCTGATAATACCCATTCTTGTTGCTATGCACTACATATATCATTGAATTGATCTACTTTTACACTATTTTCGCCTTCTTCTTAAAACATCTCTTCATCTTGTTCTTCATCACTTCTATCTTTATTTTTGAATTCATCATATTATTTATTCATCCTTCAATATTCATCTCTTTCATCTCACTTAGCACATCTTTTTAGTCATTCATCACCAATTTTACTACTACTCTTACCTCTACTCGTAGCTACCCGAGTATTCTTCCATCTGTTCTATTATCATAGCTCACATTCTAAATCTAGAATTTTCTTATAAATATTATTTCCTCATGTATTCATTCTAGATTTAGGTTCAATCCTTAACTAATCATCTAATAATAATTCACTTTCAAGTCACACAACCCCCATACACCTGAAGTAATTACTCCATATTGGTTAGAGTAGGCACCATGAACTTGTCCACAACCATCATATTTATAAGGATAGGCAGTTGATAAATAAATTTCCCTCTAATTACTCTGACAAATAATTCCTACACAACTTTTAAAGCTATGCATTTTTGTACTACAAACTTAGTTATATATCCATATATAGTAGTAACAACCCAATAATCTATTGCTCTTATCCAAGTAGTTTCCAATTCATGTAACTAGTATATCTTTTCTTCATTCCAAATGATTGTATCTTCTATTTTTGGGTTAAAATTATAGTATTCCAACCATGATAACCAATTATCTATATATTTAGTCAACTTGCACCAAAATATTTCATAAATCTTACCATATATATGCTCTCAAATTATTTATTATATGGTAATACTAGCCCATTTTGATTCTTATTTTGCAAAATTACATACTCTTTGGTATAACCATGTCTCAATATCTCTCTACCCTAGTAACCATATTAGCATAATTTCCTCTAGAAGGAGTGTTTCCATGCTTACCACATCATTGTTAGCAATGGTTCCTAAAGAATCAAAACATGATAAGGAAGAGGATAACTAGGTTATACTTTGATGTGTATAATAGTGTATCATATTCATATAAAAGGTTAAATAATTGAAGCATATCAAGGATGAATTATTAAGCATTAAGTGGGAAGTAGGAACAACTAGTAATTCATCAACATGAATAGAGTATTTGGATTAAATAAGATTGAAAGTAAACAAACATTATACATGAGAACACATGAAAGGAACTAATTAAGAAACCACATAGGTAACCATAATGAGATAGTATATATTGATCTCTTGGAAAGTGGAATTATATTCTTCTTACAAACATAAGTCTATGTAGTCATTTTTAGTCTATGAATATTCATATTCTTCTCGTACTTGGTGCTAAAAGTGGAGTCTATTCATATTATATCCTATTACAAGTTATGAAGATAGGATAAAATAGACATATATATGACAAAATGAGTATATAATACATGAATATCAAACAAATATCCTATGCATCTTTACAATCTAGTTTATTCTCCCAACAAAGAAGCTTGATAATTTCTTTGTGACATAAAGTGGAAACCTATGGTGTAAATTTATGTTATTTTTGATGCATAGGTTTGAAATTGGCATAAGATATGATATTGTGCGAAAAAATTATAGGGTAAATACTAGGCATGTCCTCATAGGACCAGGCAAAGATATCATGATATTTATCTAAAAACAAACTAAATTTATTATGTTTAGTAGGTGAGAGTTCATGAGAAATTGTAATTGGTTGAGGGCATGATGGAGTACCATATTTAATGTGAGTAATATATTTGATAAACATAGTATTTCCATCTTGGAAATGATATGGTGCATTAGGTAAAGAATAAATTGGATTAACTTTAGGATTAGTACTAGTGATGAAGTTGTTGAAACAATGGGCTTTGTTTTTGAAATGCCCAAGTTTGTGATGTTATCAAGGAAGTTGAGGTTCTCAGGCATGAAGTAATTTAAGAATAGCTTCATCATTAGGAAAAGTGGGAAGAGGACCATAATACTCAACATCAACTTTGAGATCCAAAATTTGATTACCATGGCAATCATACTCAAAATGTATCTAATGGACATCAGTGGCCTTGGCATCTAATGTAATCTCAAACATAGGAGAAGTAGATGGATTAGATGGGATTGGTGTATCATTAGTTTCTTTGACAGGGGAAGGATCATATGTAATTATGGGATTTGTAGGTGGTAAAGAAGATGTAAGAATATCTAGAGGTCCATAATATATGATTTGTTCTAAAACCCAAAGAGTATCAGGAAGTGGAGAATTAATAGGAGGCACATGACCTTTGAGATCTAATTCATGATCCATGGAAATGGTATGTACATCCTAGTTAAAATCATGTATTTGAGATAATTTTTTTTGATAATATTGAATATCCAAGTCTTGATATTTATCTTAGGCCATTATGTAATTATCATTAGGTTGGAGAATGTGTACATTCTTTGGATTTAGGGGGAGTTTCATAAGGTGAAATGCAAATGTTACTAAATTTTCATGGAGACATGATGAGAGGATATTAAAATAATTTGGCCATACCATAGTAATTACAAGTGACAACATCTACTACTAAATAAGGCTCTTGAGCATTGCATGGAAGTGAAAATTAATGAAAGGAATAGTACGATCATGAGGCAATAAAGAAGGAGGAAGCCACTTTTATATAGGGAGGTAGCTTAGTAGTGTTGTAATTCATTATGTTTATCATCATCCGAATAATCAAGAGTGACTTTTAAATTTGGATTAGTGTTGATGAACTCAATGGGGCATTATTGATGGTAGGAATATAGTATTGAGATTTGGGATTAGGAAGTTGAATACTCCAAGGGTTGAAATCAGCCTCATGCTTATACCATTTACCATTATGTAAGAATTTAATACATTAGCTATCAAAAGAAGTGATGACCCCCATTCTGTGAGTCCAAGGGAAACCAAGGATTATGTTATAAGATAGGGGTAAATTAAGAACCATAATTTTAGTTCAAATGGTCTTAGGTCCAATTGTTAGAAGAATATAGATAAAAATAAGTGGATTTTAATTAGTTTTATCAAATCCATGACAGGTAAGGTGGGTTTGCCTAAGATGATCCTTACTATAAAAAAGTTATTGGATGAGCCATAAAGATGTCACATTAATACCATAACCTTTGTCAACTAAGACTTTATGAATACGGGTAGTATTAATGGCTATTTCAATGAATAATGGTAGATCACTAGTGGAAAAAAGGATTTCATAATTAATCATGTCTTCATCAAGAAATTCAATAGATGGTTTAGAAGGTAAGGTAGATTTTGAAGCAATAGAAGTTATTAAGGGTTTGGAAGGAGGATGTGGTTCCTCATGGGATTTTGAATCTAGATTAGTGGTTGTAGTATCTTTGATAAGTTGTTCCTTTAAAGATGGTTTCTTAGGTTTTGTGATAGGATCTTTGTGAGATGGATTGTGATGATAGTTGACCTTACTGGTGTTAACATATTGAGAATTATTTTAATATTGGTCATAATCAACATCAATATCATAAATATGCTTAGTATTTTGTTGGTTATTAGTTGTGGAAAATTATTTTTGATTATTAGAAGAAGAATCTTTAGAAATTTGTCATTTTTGAGAAGTGGTATTATACTCTTGATGATAAAGGTTTATCATGGATTCGATTAAAGGAATCATCAAGAATGTATGAGACAAAAAATTTAGTGAACCCTCTTTAGGATTCATGGGAATAACCAATGTCGATGTGGAACCAACAAAATTGATTGGGTCATACCACTTAAGAGGATTATTAGGATAAGAAAAGGGTTTAGAGGGTGGTAAGAATTGTTTCATTTTATACATAGTGAGTGGTGTGTGAGAAGATGAGGGAGTGTCGCTTTGACAACTCTTGGTTTGGTCTATGGAGTATTGTCAGTGATAACATTAGTATAAATTTGAAAATACCCTTTAAGTAATTTAGGATTAGGTTCAACATGATTCATGAGAAAGTCTTGACATTTAGCTTGGTCAAGATATTTATTAAGTGTTTGGGAAATAAAGGTTTGAACCATATATATAAGAGGAGTTAAAGTTGTTACAAAGAGTTAGAACAAATTATTATTAGTCATGTGATGGTTGGATTAATGAGATAGATATTTTCATCATTTGATAAAATCATGAGCTATTTTAGTGGGAGATTACTTAACATTGATGAAATGGATAAGACAATTTTGGGGAAGATCATTATGTTGAAACTCTTTGAATAAAGGATTGAATAAATACTCAAGTTACCAAATGGAGTGGTGGTGAAGTTGGTTTTATCATTCCAATACATCACCAGTGAAGGTTTTAACTAGAAGATTAGTTATGGTGATAGTATTCATTTATATTCACACCTTGTAAAGATTTAAAAAGGATTTGAGAAAAATTTGGTTGAAAGATAATTCAAGAAACAAGAACAAAACAATTCAAATAATGCTATCTCTGAGAAGAGATGTTTTATTGATCAAATTTGCAGACCCAAACATATGCGATGTTTGATTTCCATTTCAGGTTACATATTCATTTATACATCTTTTTAAGGTGTGGGAAGGATGTGAAAGGTCACTAATCTTGAGGTATATGAATTGGTTTAAATTCCATGATTTAAAACAATACATAATTTGAGGAATTACTATTTTTAGAAACTTACTATTTTTAGACTGCACTACTAAAATTGAAATTTGGGGCACTTACATTGGATTTTTAGGGGTTAAAATTCATTTATAAAATATCAATTCCATCTCATGATTTTAACCTCATTATTATCTTTCCAACGGTTCAAACGGTGAGTCAATTGGAGCTACAGTGCAAAAGTTATGGCTCCTAGAAGTTCCATCATCAATTAGGGTGGACCTATCACCCGAATTGTCACCTGAATTATTGGCCGGATCATGGAGTGTTGGTGAAGTTGGTTTTATCATTCCAATACATCACCAGTAAAGGTTTTAACTGTAAGTTTAGTTATGGTGATATTATTAGTTTAGATTCACACCTTGTAAAGATTGCCAAAGGCTTTGAGAAAGATGTCAGGTCTTTAGTCCCATCATAATTGATAGTTGGAGATATATTATCCATATCAATAGATATAATGAATGGAGATAAAGGTTAATTTTAGATAGTTTGAATAATTTTTTTATTCATTATAGGTTTAGGAATAACATTTCCTAAGGCATCTCTAAGAGGTGGACGAATGAAATTTGGATTGGATTGAGGATGGATAGTTGGAGGTTGAGTAGCCATATTGATCAAATGACATTATAATTACATCATTTGAGAGGTTTATAAGTTTCCATTCTATTCATTTGTTGTATGAATTGTGCAATAAGTTGAGTCATATCAATTGGTGGGTTGTTATTTATAGGAGAACTTCTCAAATTGGCATTAGGTAAGAGGGTTGCTGGAAGATGGACTATTAGTTTAGATTATTAGATAGACTTGTGTCAATTAATCCCACATTATGTTGAAGAGTTTTAAGATGATAATGATATTTATAGGTATAAAAAGGATTAGATCCACCTAATTCATCTTGGGGTGTGATTTTCACCATGTTACAAACCATAGATGGAGGGGAAGAGGTGCTCCAAGAGTGAGGGTTCTCTTAGGAGGAATAAAGAGGGAGAAATGAACATCCCATATAGTATGTAAATAGATTAAAGTTACCCAAGAACATTATAACAGGGGGCTTCATGATGATTTGAGAAAAATGAACAAAATGCTAAGGTAAAATAGAGAATTGAGTCAGATAAACAAGATAATAGTAAGAGCATAGAGTCAACTAGGTTGACTTCGTATAACAAAATGGGAAAAATAGAGTCTGATAAGACTAAAAAATCAATTGGCTTGACCTAGTACTATAATTTGATTGGAAAAAGAGGTACAGGGTCAACTAGGTCAACCTAATACTATAGATAGGAATGAAAAATAGTCTATAAGAGATTGTGTCAAATAGAATGATAGTGTACTAAAAATAGGGGAATATTTTGAAATATACTTTTAGATAATAAATGGAAGTAAAAACACAATTAATTTCAATGAGAATGATCCATTTGAGGCACATAACACAAAACCTTGCACTAATGTTGGACAATACATGTTTTTGCAATACAACATACAATGAACAAAGAGCAAGTAATGAACTAAAAAGTAAATATTAAGTGGTCATCCTAAATGTTGTTAGATTATTATAAAATAATATTTTAAGTGTGATAGGGAAGTTAGATAAAATTAAGGAACTAGAAAGCAATATATGGATGGTTTTAGGATGTTTAGGTTGAAAGGGATGTATGTTGGCAATAGTACTAGGTTTGTATTAGGTCTACCCCCTCACTTCACAATCTCATAATAATAAAGGTGTTAGGTGCTTTTCCCAATATATACCATTAACCACATGTTTATACTTGTATATAAACCTAAGTTGTCTTCCCCCTTGGTGATGAAATCCAAGTAGGTAGGCCTTAGGTAGACCAATGTTTAAATGCATTTTAAAAATTATGTGATTTGATAGTGTGTGCAAGAAAGAGAAAAATAGTGCAACTAAATGGTATATTGAAAAAGCACATAATTAGAATATGTGATATATTCTAAGCATTCAAACAATTGAAAGTGTGAAGTAATTACTAGCATATAGTTAGTTCCCATTTTGAAACATAATACAAAGTTGGTTTAGATGATAATGTATTCAAATGTTATAGAATAGAGTTGACAATGTCACTACTATAATACAAAATCAAGATTATTAAGAACTATGCAAACAAGATTGACTTAGTATTTCAAATAGAAGATAGAATACAAAGCTAGGGAGACCAAGTGACCTAGTTTCTTGTATGATGGCAGTTTTAAAGATTGGAAACTTTACAAAACACAATTGTAATGAAGAAATGAATAGAAAGAGAGAGAAAGAAAGAAAGGAACCTTGGTGGGTTGAAGGATGCTGAGGATTGTGATATTTATACTAAAGTGCCTTGTATGTTAGTTTTAAATTATGCTAACTATGTTGATTGGGTCAACCTAGTTCTATAATTCCTTATTTGTTGAAGTTTGTTAAGATGACTATATTGGCCTGATCAACCTAGTATGTTTTCTAGAAGTTATTTGGAATACTATATCGGTCTGGGTGACCTAGTATGTTTTCTATAAGTGAATAAGATTTCTATGTCTAAATTTTTAACCTAGTAACCTATATTTGATGAATACCTACACAAAAAGAATAGAGTCTTTTTTATGTGATTGTGTGTTAAACCTATGCATAAAAGTTAGAAACTATATTGACTTTGTTAAAATAGTATCACAAATATATAAAAATAATAAATAAAATGATAGAAAATGAAAAATGAGAAAGAAAACTTGCATGTTTTAGATTCATCCGAGATTCACTAGAATGTATGTAATCAGAAATTCATTAGATCTATAAATCAATCCTAGCTTGGAAAAGATAGATCTTACTTACACTTACGATTAGAGATACATTAGATAATCAGGAACATGACTAATGTGGATCCAATAGAATCAATTAGGGGATATATTACCATAATAATAATACTAGGGTGGGTTCCAAAGCCTTTAGTCAATCAAAGTCATGCAATAACCCTAACTAAGCCCTATGTTTTCATATTCACTATACTAATAACAAGTAAAGTAAAGAAATATAATTTAGTACTCACCAAAGCTTGTGATGCAATATGAGGGTTAGTATGCATGAGAGAATCCTAATTAAGATATGTATAGGTAAGACCATTAATGCATGGAAAATAAGAGTAATATTATTCAAAATGCAATACTTATGTTACTTCTATCTACAAAAGAGAGGAGCAAAGCTAGAGAATACTTAATTGAAAGATGAACCCATCGAGACTCAATCTATCCCTTAGCCAAAGGGGATTCATAAGACATTATTATGGTTTCTAAGGATCACTAATAAATGGAAAATAATCTAAGACTTCTCCATAAGATTATATTCTCCATGTAAAAACCCTAAGTTAAGATTCCTCAAGTAGAATGTTGGAAGAATAGATTGTAAAAAATAACAAATGAATAATAACTCTTGATGTCTCTTTAAGAATGGTGAAATGATATTGTAAATATAGGTGGATTTAAACATAATCCATTCTAAAATTTTTGACCAATAGGGTTGACCCAATCAACCTTGTTGTTATTGACAAAAATTCATTAGGTCATGGGCTGGGTCAGCCAAGAGCTGACCTAAACCCTAAATGAATTTCAACAATAAGAGTACAAGGTTGACCTAGTCAACCTAGTACTATAAACTATAAAAAGGGGTTTTAGGTTAGGAAAATAGGTATATAAGATGATAAAATACTAAAGGAGTATGCAAAAGAGGAGTAGTAGCTTAGGGGAATGTTTTTAGGATCTGGTTGGATTGGTAATAAGTGGAAATAAGGGAAAACAATCCTATAAATTACCAATGGTCTACCCACCCTTTTCTAGTGTACCCCTTCAGTTGTACACTCAAAGAGATTGAGACTCGATGGGTTATTGTAAGATAGAAAACATTAGCATTTGATAAAAGTTGAATATATTATGTGTATACACATTTCACTTATTATCTCTACTTTACATATTTTAGCTTGTATTTCATTATTATAATTTATTTAGTTACATTTTACATGCTTCCCAACATGATTTAGTGTGTTTTACATTTCATTTCATTTTTAAAAATCATTTATTTGCATTTTACACACTCCCCAACATGATTTGGTATGTTTTACATTTCATTCCATTTTATTCTTTATTTATGTTTTACAAGCTTCCTAACATGATTTAGTGTGTTTCACATTTCATTTCATTTTTACTCTTATTATTTTATGATTCACATGTTTACCAACATGATTTAATGTGTTCTAATTTTTATTTTTCCCATGAGATCTAGTATATTTTATATTGCATTTCTACATTTTGCATTTTCTATCATTCTTTTTAACCATGAATTTGTTCACAATTACTAGAAAAGAATTAAAAATACATTTTACATTTTATTATAACATATATAAAATATTAAACATGTGTGCTAAAAAAAATACATACATAACATCATGTAGATGGTATTTTATAATTATACACCACCTTAATCTTGTACACTTGGAAAAATCAAACCTTGCCGGATCCTCTCAGTTCTTTACCTTTCCAGCTTTGCAAGTCTTGCATCTAGTCTATCTTTATACCCTTGGCCTATATCTCTTAATCCAACTAGTATTATATTGATGAACCAAGTCTTCTATCTTTCCCATTATCCTTAAAATGTACTGATCTTCCATTTTTGCAAGTTTAGAACTTATACCTACTTTATTACTCCTTATACACTAACATTTGAGGCAAACACTAGTGTTAGTGTTACTGTCTTATCCCAAGGTAAGTGTCTAGTGTCATAAATTCATCCAATTTTCAATTGAAACATATCCTAATTGTTGACCTAATTATTTAATGTGATTTATTACTCCAAATAGATTGATATAAATATGAGATCCACTATCATTCATTCCTCACCTACAATACCTAGTAAAAATACCAAAGACAATTCAAAGAGCATTTAATTGAACAAATATTCCCTATTTTTTCCTATTTTCATACCAGTCATAGGTATTACACTTATATAGGTCTTAAGTACTAAAGGAGTATCCCAAGAGCCTGATTTGCAAAGTTACAAGCTAAGTCACTATTATACTTGATTTGCACATATTTTATTATTTACACACAATCCAACATATAAAGGATAACTACATGAGTTTGAGGCCATATTATAGAGTATTATATATGTAGATATTACCCTATGATAATGGGGTCTTTAGGGTTAGATCAACACCATGTGCCCACAAACCCATTTTTCCCCAAGGTCACTATGAAGATGGGATTCTAGGGTTTTGCCATTTCAAAATGAGAGACTATCCATGACCTAGATATAAATGCACTAGAGTAAAGTTGAAGCAAAACCCAAAATCATCCATGTGGTCACATCCTATTATATTGGTATATATTTTGTACATGACACTAGCATTGAGCCTAGATAGTAGCATTGACATAATCATCCAAGGTTGATGTTATTGTCTAAAGAGCTAGAAGTATTAGATCTAGAATATGATGATTGTTGTAGGATATCCTTCTAGCCTACTTTCTACCTATTCTAGATCTATAACTACATTAATATCAAGACAAGCTAAGTAATTCACTTCTTTGTCATTTTTATATTTGGCATAGTTGTACTTTCCATATTTACACTATCTCAGCAAAATAAATTTAGTGTATGATTATATATAAGTTTAGCATTTAATTGGCCTACTACAGATATTATTATCACCCTTGTGCCATTTCATTTTTGTATACCCATTTAATAGTAATCTAAGGCTAACTCCAACCAACTTATATTCTATTTTAGGGTTAAACATTTGGTAAACTTGATCTTTGAACATCTAACCCTAAAATAAATTAAGGTTTTTTGACTACTATACTTTATTTCAAATTTTAAATTTTTCATTTGTGATGCAATGGAAAATTTTAGTGCAAAATAGCAATTCTAAATGGAAGATAAAAAAGCATTGATTACTCATCTCAATAATAACAAGGGATTAATGGATGCATTTTTGTACGTTACAAGAGATGAAATAAGTAAACAAGATAAAAATAAGGTTGCCTCACCTAGTAATGGTGAATACTTAGAAGGTAATATAACTCATCCCACACTTATTACTCCACCTACATCTAGTGAGAGCATAGATGATTTATTTAAACCTTTTTTTCTTGAAACTACTATTGATGCATCTGTTATGGATTTACTAGTTGTTTTAATGCCTATTACTACTCAAAAAATGTTTTCATCCCATTTGATGACTACTCAACTTGATAATCTAAATCCCACTAGGCCTATGGTTCAATCATTCCTTCAAGTTATAAATACCTTGGAGGACAATATTACAAATGTTGAACAAAATGCTTTAAAATCCCCTCATGCTTTAGATTCACAAGATATGTTGCATAATTCTCTTGTACTTGATATGTCTTACACCTTTTACCAACTAAATTTGTTTCAAATAAGTTCAAATTTTATGATGGAAAGGGTGATCATGAAAAACACCTTCAAAACGTTTATGTGGCATGCCTTGAATATGCTTCTAATGATAAACATTTGACCAAACTATTTCTAAGAAGCCTTAAGGACTATGCTCTGAGGTGATTCTATGATTTACATCTCTAATCTAAAAAATCATTCAAACCTCTTGAAGACCATTTATTAACACACTTTTCCATTAATATTTTTGAAAACTATGCCCAAATTGTCAAAATCAAATAAGGAACCAATGATAGGTTCATTCTCTATTCATTAGATCATAACTTGACAAATACCCCATATGTAGTGTTATGATTTATAATTATAAAAGCTAAATTTTTTTCACCATGTCATTAATTACATACTTGGGTTATAATCATCATGATTTAAACCTCTCTACTATATTAATTATATAATTTGACGTGGCCTTTTATAAGGTTATTGGTGAGAATGACCTACCTTTATAGGTCAATCATGCACATGTGGTTATTGATTTCTCAGTTATCCCTTACATAGTCATATTTGATATTTAATTGGGAAGACATTGGATACACACTCTTTGAGAAATAACTTATACAATGTATGGTGTGTTAAATAAATTAATTTCAATCATGTAATTATAGTTTCTATAATTCTATATGAGCATCCTCATGAACAAAAGAAAATTATACCCAGATGACTAGCTATCAAACCTACTAAGGATAGTTCACCATAAAAGGGTAAGCAAAAATCAATCCCCTTTAATAGGTGGCAAATAATTAAGATAACATTACATCAAAGACATATAGTGGATTCCAAGAAATCCAAATATTTTACTATGCATCATTTTCAGATATCTAAAACACCTCAAAATATACATATCACTACTATGCCAAAGAAACCATAGATAACTCAATGATGGGTTCAAAAAATCTCTACTCTTTTCACTCCTACTATTGTTTCATGACCATCAAGTCCTATTTTACATATGCAGAACACCATTGATACCATAATGATAAATATCACACCTATGCATGATCCTCAATAACATAATCATGGTATTACAGTAGCTTCACCATGGGGAGACATATATGATAATCCATTGGATGACATCACCGAATGATATTTTTTCTTCAAAAATACCAAAAAAATCAAAACATTCAAAAATCCAAAACAAAATTTTGACACTTACATGTTCTATTATCTCCTTGGCATCTAGGTTTTAGCTTCATGTTGATGGATGCCATATTCAATTACTCCTACATACACACGTGTGTCAAACTTATACTTAAGTGTGATACATACATACATAGACATATAATATATTCCTGTTTTAGATGTTTTGATTTCCCTCTAATCATGTCATATGGACATTGGGGGCATCTGATTTTTTGATCTTGATACACATGTTATATGATTCAATGATTACTCTACATTATCATGTTTTAGCTTACATATGTACTTACACATGCCTATTATCCATGACTATATATTACATAGGGTACTTGATATGATATAAAATTTAAATATTTTCCTAACACATTTGATCCATGGGATACTATGAAAATTTTATGCTAGTTGTTTATGTTTAAACTTATCCACTTCTTTGAGTGTCTTGCCTTGCTATTGTATTCTTTGTTTGAGAATTTGGGCCCCCATGCCTATGTATGATTTATTTGACATTTTCATATGTCATTTTTTGTTTTATATACATTTTAACATGTCATTATTGTTTTATGGACATGTGACTAAGTCATGTCCATTTGATTGTGCAACATTTGAACATGCCCCTTGTTTGCAGTCTTCTTGGACCATTGTTATTTGACTTACTTTTGAGTTTTATTGTGTGTGATTATTTTATTATTGGTATTGTACTATATATATATATATATATATATATATATATAGTGATGCATATTAAGCCTATATGTGATCACATTGTTTCTATGTGCTTAAATGTTACATCTACCCAGACACATTTATTTTATATGTTACATGGTAACATTCATAAACTATATAGTTGTATCATCCTTTTGAGGTGATGTAACTACCAGTTCCTATCTTTAAATCACATAAAAAGGGTGGAATATTAGTGGGTCCATGTCATATAGGCATTTTATCCACACTAAACATAATTCCCAAATTCAATGGGGGCATACTTTGGAAGCATGTTCTCCACACTCATTCATTACATGGTACTTATATTAGTTTTCAAGGAATGCCATATGGGAATGGATTCCACACATTAAAAAATATTATATTTAGTGTGGGAATGATTTGGAATCATGTTATCCACATTTATTAAGTACAAGGTACTTATATTAGTTCTTGGATTTAGTAAATGCATGCTTTGGAAGAATGTTCTCTACACCTATTCAATATTTAACATCTCTAATTTATAGTGGGGACCATGTTCTTAAAACATGTACTCCACATTGGTACTTATATAATTTTATATATTTTTCCATATATATTGGGGGAATTCTTTAGAATCATGTCCTCCACACATACATAGTTATCTGAATTGGCCAAAGTAGATAGTTATATGATTCAAATTCATAGTTATGGTAAAATTATATACATTGGTACTATTTTTATGCATAGTTTTAACATGAGAAATATCTAAGGTGAATATGATATGAAAAATGTGCATATTATTGAAAATTACAAATCATTTTCAGATTCCAAAACTCTTTTATGGACTATTACCATATCATAAACTTTTTCATACTAATACCCGACATACTTTTATAGACTTTTATTGAGCCAATATACTATAGTAGTTGGTTAAAAAAAATTGTATGGTTGAGGTGATCAAATAAATTAATCTTTAAAAGTTTTTAGGTTGGAATTATCATCTAGCCTCACCCAATTATAAGTATCATTAAGTTTCAAGGTTGAGATAATATCAACTGCTAGGTGGTAACTCACTTTTACTCTAAAGTTTGGGGCATGTGCCTTTCAATCTCTCTCTCTCTCTCTATCTCCCTGGATATATGAACTTTAAATATTTATCTATATTTTTCCTAGTGTCAATTTTATATCCTTCTAATGATACATATTTTTCAAAATAACTTACTATAGGCAAGGTGGTTACATCGACACACATGTGTACTCCTAAACCTTACTATTTTAGTTTACATCTATTTCAAGTAATTTCAACCATGATAATATGCACTTATTTTATACTTTAACATGCTCTTGGTTATAGGTCAGTCAATATAAAAACACTCAAGTTGGGCACATGCAAATACATGGTATGTATACACACCCATGTACACTTTTTTTTCTCTTAAACTAGTAATTTCATTATTATATTAAAGGGAAAGAAAATGTAGATGATATTTTATGATTATATAATACCTTAGTCTTGTACACTTGTAAAACTTAGACCTTGGTTATTCCTCTCAGTTCTTTACTTTTCTAGCTTCCACAAGTCTCTTATATACTCTATATTTATTCCCCTTATCCTATATCTCTTAGTTTTACTATTTTTATGTTGATTACCTAGGTCTTATATCTTATCTCTTAGTTTTACTATTTTTATGTTGATTACCTAGGTCTTATATCTTACCCAAAATTATTAAAATTTACTTATCTTCTATATTTACAAGTTCAAAACCTGTACCTACTTTCCTACTACCTAGACACTAATGTCTAAGGTAGACAATAGTGTCGATGTTATTGCTTTATCCCAATGTAAGTGTAAAGTTCCCTAAAATCATATAATTTTCAAATGAAACATATCCTAATGGTTAGAATAAGTGATTTAGTGTGAGTGGATTGATATAAATACAAGATCAACCCCCATTCATTGCTCACATATGAAACCTAGAAAAAGCCAAATAGCATTTAATTGAATAAAGCTTACCTATTTATTCATATTTCTATACTAATAATAGGGATTACAAATATGTAAGTCTAAAGTATTGAAGGATTATCCCAAGAGAAAATTGTACAAGTTATAAGATAGGTCATTATTGTACTTACTTTACACATATTGTATGATTCACACATAAGGTAACACATAGGGGATAAATATATGATTATGAGGTTTTATTTTGGAGTATTGGCTATGTAACTAATTATAATAGTGATATATTTTGGGTCATCTTGACACTATGTACCCACTAACCCATTTCTCCCTAAGGTCACTATGAATATGAAAAATTAGGGTTTTCCCATTTCACAAAGAGTGATTATCCATGACCTAAATATGAATGCACTAGAACAAAGGTGAAGCAAAACCCAAAATCATCTAGATGGTCACATCTTATTTTAGTAAATATTTCATATAGGACACTAGTATTGAGCATAAATATTAGCGTTGATACAACCATCTTGAAGCATTAGAGATATAATATGATGATTGTTCCAAAATCTCCTTTTAGCCTTCTTTCTAGCTATTATAAATCTAGAACTATATCAACTTAAAAACAAGATAAGTATATCACTTTTTTGTAATCTATATCTAACATAGTTGTATTTTCCATATTTAGACTATCTCAGCATAATAAAATTAGTGTATGCTTATATATAAGTTTATAATTTAATTGACCTACTATAAATCTGATTACCACCCTTGTGCCATTTCATTTCTATATAGACATTTAATAGTAATCTAAGGCTAACTCCAACCAACTTAGATTCTATTTTAGGGTTAAACACATCCATGAGTCATGATAAAAATATTATAATACACACACACACACACACACACACACCCATTTTTTGATACAATACAAAAAAATCCTATAAGCAATCTCAACTCGATATATATGGTCCACCCTACCTATTTGGTGGACATGCTACACTAACCCATATATCCTTGATATTTACCCCTCTAAAAGGTAGTTTTAGTGACTTTATCCATGTACACAAGCCCTCAATATATGATTATAAATTATCCACATAGCCTTGTACATGTGTTAACTCTCTAGATGTAGCTAAATGAATAGATGGCTCCTTAACTAATGTCTACCATGTTCATGAGTCTCCATCACCCAATCTTGATGGTAATGCCTCTTGTACTACATCTCCTCATTTCTTCAACTCTCACACTATTTCACTGACCAATCAAAACCAACTAGCATAATTATGAGTATAAAATATAAATGGATCAATTATCTCTAAGGTTTCATGATCTGGTAACACAACTACAAAAACATCATGATGTGTTACTTGCATTATTGTTAACTATATAAAATCCTCTACAGTAGCATTTTCAAAACAAAAACAAAATTTATATTAGATATAATATATATATATATCTTAAAATCATTTATATAAAAAAATATCTACCTATTCACAACATAATAAGCATCAGCTACATATCAAAAAACAAATCAGTCACCAACAGTCTCTCCATTAGCTCACCCATCAAGTACTTCCAATGGGGCATGCCTCTATAGTGTTGAAAAACTAGGCTAGAGATCATGAGCATGCTATGGTCCTTTAAGAATATACTTCTTTATAGAACAAATCTCTATAGGCTTTGAAATAGGATCTCCATGCTCTGGTGCCCCTACTTGTGGTTCCTCCTCCACCTACCTTTGTCTATGTTATCATCATGGTAGTCATGGTGGTAAATGAAAATCTTATGGTGGTCTAATAATTCCACCTATATCTCCACCTCCATCACCACCTCTACATCCTCATCAACTACTCTAGCCTTTCCTTGATGCTACCAAAGTCATCAACCCCAAGGTCATGCATAATGAGGTTGTATCATAGGCACATCTATATGTGCTCCTACACCTCCACTACCTCGAATGCTCAATCACATGTCATTACAAATATGCATGTGTGTCTATAGGATTTTTTGCAATAAATATTTTCAAATATATTAGTTAAGTCAATCAAAAACCAAGAAAATGAAAAATTCTTGAGACTAAGACCTCATGAGTATACAAAATATTAGCTGAATATACATAATATTTAAACCAAAATCATGAAAACCTTCATTATAAATATTTTTGTATATTATTCAACTTAGATGTAACATTAAATGAAATTAGTTAATGCCAATTCATGTTGATACATATCCATTGAAGTTATGGAATAGTTGAATTTGATCAAAAATTGAAAAGGTGATTCAAAATAACACTCAAGAAATTGTCAGCACTTCATTATATATCTTGAGCATGATTAATTTTAATGTAATGAGGTCTATTTATAATGATTTAGGATCAATGAGGATCCTTAACCTTGAAATCAAGATGAATTTTTTCAAAATAATCCTTAATAGTGCACATGGATTAACACATGAATCACTAATATGATCCCTTGATATTACTCAAGATGAAGGGTGGAGGATGATCTTTGAAAATATAAAATGAGTATTAATATAAAAGCTCTTCATCTTGTTTCTAAGATTAAGGGTAGATAATTATACTTCTAATATCTTTATGAGAGTCCATTTAGACCCTTCATCTTGTTTCTAAGATGAAGGGAGGAGAATCATTCTCAGGAAGGCACATGGATCACCCATGTAGACCCTTCATCTTATTTATAATATAAAGGGTTGAAGATTCTCCTAAAATGTCTCCAAGATGAAGGGTGGAGAATAATATTGCATATTTATTCACTTATCAAATTTATTTAGCTTACAAATGTGTAATTCAAAGAATCTCAATATCCTTTCTTGAATGAAGGTGCTCCCTTGGAAGAAAAGAAGAATCAATTAAATGAAATAAAATTATAATTCTATTTAAAATAGATATAATTTATAATAATGATTTATATAAGAGGTAATTAATTATGTTAATTGATTAGCAAAGGGGAATTAGTTAATTTTCTAGTATAGAATAATTGACTAGAGAAATTAACCATAATGATAATTAAACAAATCTAATATATTGAATAGTCCCACCTAGAGATGACCCAAGGTGAATTTGAACATGTATATTAGATGAATTAAATATTTTATACCAAATTATGTTCAATTACTTAGAATCATTCCATTTTATAATCTTGATATGAAATTGATAAAAGTGGAGTGTATAAATTTGCCATTGTTTGAAAGGTCACTCTGAGATGTAGATAAATCAACAAATTTTCAAAGAATGAAAATTTTGTTAAAATGATCATAGAATAAAACTAACATATGTTAGTTTTCATGAATTTATTAAATGTCCTAGCAAACATGTTCATGCATCCCAAATTGGCATTTGGTAAGCCTCTGATGCCCCCTCATGGGGAGAGTTAATAAAATTTTAGATGAGTAAACCCTCAAAATGATGAAATAATAGCATATAAATGACAAAAGGGGAGAAAAAATAAAAGAGATAGGTGAAAACATGAATAAAAATGGATGTCAAGGCTAAAAATGAGCCTCTAGAGAAGAATAAAGGCATATGGCATAATTTGTTTTTGAAATAAAAGTCTATAGATTGAACCTAGGGTGGAATTTTGGTTAATTTTTACCCTAATTTTAAAATTTACTGTTTATATTTCATGCTAAAGTGATCTAGAAAAAATGGCTTGAAAATCATGAACAAGGGCACCTCCAAAACATGTGTGAGAGCACAAATGACCATGAACATAAGACCACCAGTTAGTAGAATTTTTTCTTTGTGAATTTGTCATTTAATTATATTTATTACTTGTATAAGTAGTTAAAAGAATGAATTAATCATTTTTAAAATGGTGAATTTAGCTATGCAAATGGTGAATTCATCAATGAAAAAGGTGAATTAGTCTAGATAATAGTGAATTAGTTTGTCTTATCAATGAATTATCCCTCAAAAATGGAAAACTCACAAAATGTCAAAATGGAACAGAGTAATTTCATGAAAATGATGAATTGGTCCTATCAAAATGAATAATTAGTTTATTAAACAATGAATTCATCATCAAAATGATGAACATGTTGAAAGACTTTTGATGTCATCCAAATGATTACATTGAATTAGAAAAGCTTGGATTGGTTGAGAAAATGGTGAAATGGTCCATCTTAATGGCAAAATTGATCAGTGAAAATTTGAATTCACCAATCAACAAAATTGACAATAGGAATAATGAAATGGTTAAGGGAACAATGAAATGGTTTAGAGAATTATCAAAATTGTCATGAAAATGTTGAAATGGTTGAGACCCTATTTAACAATGAATTCATCATATGAATGGACAAATAGGCCTACTAAATAACAAATCCACTTAAAATGGAGGAATCATCCTAATTACATAGAGAAATAGAAATTGAATAGATAAAAAGATAAAAATGATCATCAAAGTTGAACAAGACTAGATGAAATGATTTTTCTAGAGAAATAGATGTGATTAAGAAGTATAAATATGATTGAATTAGAAACAAATGACTAACTATAGTGACATTGATCAGATTTTAGGAGTGAGTGGATGTGTTGATATCTTGTGAGATATTTTCACACATTCTATGATAGCTATTAGTGTAGATAGATGACATGCATGGTTATGTTGATATGATTGGTCTCTTGTACATAGTGAGGATGATTGCTATTTGAGTGGATTAGGTGTTTCTTAGTGTTATAGTAGAGTGATGAACATCATATACTTCAACCTTATAGTTACCTACAAGGGAGGTTACTTTCAATTTAGAAGATGTCTAGCATATTTTATAGGTAATAATCAAAGGATTTCCCTTATACTGGCTTACCTCAACTCATAGATAGATGGTGTTGGAGGAATTGATTGGACCATTGACATTGAGATGGTTCACAGTGGGTATGTCAAATTGATGAGATTGAGCTTGTGATGGATATATTTTAAGATGGATCTATGGAGGTGGATGTTTTCGTACCTTTTTTTTTAATAGAGTAGTGATAGTTATCATGGCTATTATCAATGACATTTGGCTACTTGATAAGAGTGGTTAGTTATTTCATATGGGATTGGGAGGAGTTTTGAGAGATATGCTATAAGATATGATGATTTTTTCATGGGGACCATCAATGTTTACCCATTTATACCATGATATTCATTATTTTGTATATTGGGGAGGACATATCATTAATCTAATAACACTACTCTAGGTTTGGGCATGAGAGCATATATTTATTGAGTGACCTATGGGTAGATGATAATAAATGGGGCTAAAGGAGTTGATGGTGTCTGAATGGTATCAGGTGGGGCCTAGGCATAGGAGGAATAGATGGGATCTCAAATACTATAGGTGAGATATCTCTGAGATGACTAATTTAGATTTGACATGGAGGCCATATTTAGATATTTAATTTTAGTGGCAAGAGGATGCAAAGTACATCATTTATATAACCAATGTGTGTAACATTGTTGGTCAGTAGGATTACACCATTGAGAGATATAGGCCAAATAGAGTAAAATGTTAGTTTGGGTTACATCAAGATGTACCTATGGGACCTCACTAGTTTATTCATGTAGTTAAAGAGACACACTAATGGAGACCAACACCTAATCAAGATAACGTCAAAGCTAGATTTGGGTTGGTGCCATAAGTAACCTAGGTGTATGTAGGATGGACATTATATGCAAGTGTTACTATGGCATACATGACATGGTGGATTGAGAATCAACCAGTGATATTGACTACTCCACTAGGTGAAGAGTAGGGATAAGTTAATGAAGCTTATTAGGAATAGGTTCCACTACATGTTCAATAACCTATTCCTATAGTGAGGTAAACATATATTAGAGTAGAGGAGGAGGTTGTGAAGGAGGGATAGGAGGAGGGAGAGGAGGGATAGGATGAGGGAGAGGAATTTTATGAGGTAGACGAGGGAGTTAATGTTGTGATATATTATGTGGATGAAGAGGTAGATATGGGCACATATGAGGAGATGATAGAGGTATATGTGGTGGGTGGCAATAAAGGTAAATAGATGGTAGGGAATGTGGGGTAAGTTGGCCCACCTAGACCCACAACATATTTTAAGGCTCAGGCTCTAATTAATATATTGAGGTAGGAGATCAGTGCTAAAGAGACTAAGGTCACATGTTTACAATCATGATTAGATATTTGATACAAATAATTATCTACAACCATAGTCAAATTAATGTAGATAAGAAATAGATATCTAAACAAAGAGTAAAGGTGAGTTAGATGTATTAGATGGAGGCACAACTTACCATTGATAGATTCAAATCAATATGAGTGAGATGTTATAGTATAGGTCTAGGCTTAGGTTATTACTTAGAGAGACTCTATGATAATAGAGTAGGATTCAACATGAGTAGAGAGAGATACAACATGGGTAGGGTTAGGCAAATTATAGATAGATATTAATGAGGCCTAAGTGGTTGTGATAGAGATAATATTACTCTATATGTGTGAGAAGATCCTTTAGGATAAAGATGATGCTAGATACTATAGATCCTATATGAGGAAATAGTATTAGTGGTAGTGAGGATACCTACATTTTTAGAATATAGTGCATAACGATCAACCTCTAAATCAAGTTGATATTATAGGACATGTAAATCAGCTAGATCAGTATTAAAATCACCTCCTTAATCATCAATCATGGGTCTTCAATCACAACCAACCCTACCAGTATTTGATTTATGGCATTGACATGTAAACCGTGTTTAAACTTAATTTTTTATATTTCAAATGAAAATATGCATCATAATATAGGAAGGACCATGATAACATTTATTCATCAAAATGAGTAACAATTTGGATTGAAAATGCAAATGTATTCAACTTAAAATAAGATATGGAAAGTAAAGAATGTAAAACATAATGCACTTAAAATAAATTCTAATTTATATAATTTTTTTCACAAATCAAAATAATGATATGAATAATCAAGACTTAATTTGAAAACACAATGTAGTAAATTAAGGCACCCAAGTAACAAAAATAATATATCGATAAGAAAACAAACAATCAACACATAAAGACACAAAGCAAAAGTAAATAAATTCAATTTAGAAAGGAGAGTGTGTGACAACAATTCATTACTATTTGATACCACGGGTATGATATCAAAATCATGACAAGGGAAGGGGGAATAAAAGAATAAGAAAGGGGTGGCTGAGCTGACTCTAAATTCCCCATGCAAGTGGATGAAACCTACATAGTCCTATGGAATTCTAGTCAAATGTAGTTCTCCCAAGGACTTAAGATTGAAGAACATTAATAACCATTTAATAAGATATATTATAGAGTAAAAATAGGAGTAAAGACTCACAAAAAGGTGAGAGCATACAAGGAACAAACTTATCAAAATGGTAAGAGATATGATTGTAAAATATTGAGAGCATGGGACAAAGGATAGTCGAGCTAACCTCATAGAGACGAGTGCTACCTACATAGTCTAATTGGTACATAAAATGATAAGTATGATCAACTACCATAAAATGAATAATGTGATACTAAATGGTTAAACTCATAAAATTCAACTACGTGACATTAGAAATGGGCATATATGGGGAAACTAAGGCAACTTTGTAGTGTTTTATACATAAGGGAATATTTGGATTTTTAGGTTTTTTTTTAATATTTAGTCATTTAGGGATTTTTGGAATATTTAATTTTTTAGGGATTTTTGGAATATTTGAAATATTTAGAGATTTTTGGAATAGGATAAAACAATATTACTTTGAGTAGAGAATATACAAGAAATGGGAACAAACAATTCTAGAAACACTTATCAAAGGAAAGGATGATCATGGGTGCATGAACTCAAAATGAGTAGGGAACGTGAAGGGGTTGTCCATACATGATCAATTTAGGAAGTACCACTTAACAATAATTTGACATAGCATAAAAATTCTTCTTGTGTAATAATGAATCAAGATGCAATAGGGTGAATGAGTGAATGTGTATCGAAATTGCTAGGAACTCAAAGGAATAATAAAATTCATATAAGCTATAAAATCATGAAATTATATATTTGTGAGATTTATTCTGAAAAGAGAGTATAACATAAACCATTCTAAAATTCTACTCTTCTCTTTCTAAATATTTCATTGATTCACCTATTGCACATGTTTAATCATAATTAGTCAGGGTGGTAATAAGAAAGTGAAGTAAAAAATAGTTAAAAGATGAACCCAATCAAGGGAAAAAAAGAGAGGGAAGACATAATGGAATAGAGATTTCCAAAAATAGGAACATTTATAAACAATATCACAATAACTCAAACATGGAAATGCTTCAGATGCATATTGTTCATTGGCTCATCTAATTCATCACCTTTTGGAGTAGCCGATCTATATGTGCTAGACCCATAGCTAAATGTAACAATGAAGGGGCATAACCAATTTGGTTCAAACTTACCTTTCTTTTCTCATTCAATATTTGTATTCTTTTGATTTTCTTTGAGCACAAGATCACTAAGCTCAAAATATTAGGAGACAATTCACTTATTATAGCCTTGATGTAGTTGATTCTAATAGTACTTGAGGTGATTTAGGGTATATATCCTTTTCTCATCTAGAATATACAAATCTACTTCTATCCACTCAGTATTCCTCATCATCAATGATATCTTTCAGTGAAATATACAAGGGAAAATCTATCTCAATAGAAAGAATTTCTTCAAAGTCATAATCCAAGGAATAGGGACTTGTATCGGTAGGAGTGAAAACATTGTTATGGTATGCCCATAAGGATGGGAATATTTTTAAATGCCAATCATGGAAAAATTAATTAATAGTCTTTTTGAGGATTTTGATAAGGGCTTTATTGGATACTTTAGCTTGGCCATTAAGGGGAATTGGGACCAACAATGACACATATCATCTCAAAATATAAATAGTCATATATTAGAACAAGAATATTTTCAATTAGAAATCGATACTCTTTGACAAAACAATAAAGGGAAATCATGGAGATAATAGTGGCCATAACAGCTACAAACTTTTTGTTGGCTATAAGAATTCCTTTAAACTAAATATCTTCAAATTTTAGTTTGAGATCATCCACTATACCTTTGTTAGGCATAATATTTTCATCCTTTTTTGATACTAATCAGTGGATTGATTAATAATGAGCTATGAATCACCATATACTTTTACAAATGTTGAATATTCCATTATGCCACAAGACTAAGTCAAACAAGCAAAGCCTCATATTCAACTACATTATTTATGCATGGAAATCCATTGTGAAAATACTTAGGAATAATATCACTTTATGGTATGAAGAATAATATTCCTAATCTTGAACCATGTGATTTTAAAAAACCATAAAAATAGATCTTCCATTCTTTGTCTTCAACTAGAGTATAATAGACTCATCAGGAAAGTTCACTATAATAAGAGTAGAAGCTTTGGTTAGTTTATCAACTAATAGTTGTCCTTTGATAGCATTATAATGTTTGTAATCAATATAAAAATAACTTAGCAACATGACGCATTTATACATTCGACCAATTAGATTAGATTTTGCTAATAAATATTTCAAAGGATATATTTTTACTATTAATATAGTTTTATAAGTGAACATATAATTTCTAATCTTATAGGAATTGAAAACTAATACAAGATAGTATTTTTCAATTGGATTATATTTTTACTCATAAGAGACTAATGCATACATAAAAAAATAAACAACTTATTCTTTCTTTGATCATCATGCTGAGTTAAGAGTGCCCCCAAGGCATTGGTAGTAGTAGAAATGTACAATAACAAAGGCTTTCCTTGTATGGATGGAATAAATACTGGAAGATTTACTAGGTATTGCTTAAGTTGATTAAAATATTCTTGGCATTAAACATTCCATTGAAAAGTAACTCCCTTTTTTAAAATATGTGTAAATAGATGAAAATGATCAATAAGTTGAGAAATGAAAAGTCTAATAACTTGGGTCTTACCCTATATGTTACGAAGTTACTTCAAATTTGAAGGAGGAGACATATTAGTAATAGTTTTAACTTTGTCTGGATCAAATTCAATGACCCTATGTAAGCTAATGATTCCTAAAAATTTTCTAGCATAACCCATAAAACACACTTTTAAAGGTTGAGATAAACTTTATACTCATGAAACTATTCAAATATTCTTTGCAACACTGTTAGATGCTTTATGTGAGTTTTGGATTTTCCCAGACCATCATCAATATATTCTTCAATAATATCATGCATAATATAATGAAATATAATATACATGACTCATTTACATGTTGCTCTAGAAATTTTCAAGCCAAATGACATGACTTGACAAAAAAATGTGCCCAAAGGGGTTGTAAATATTATCTTGGCTTGATCCTATAGAACAATATTAATTTGATTATATACAGATAAGCCATCCATAAGAGATATCATATCATAACATGAAGTGGAATATATATATATATATATATATATATTTGGAAATAGAAAATCATCTTTGGGACAAGATTTTTTAATATTTATGAAATTTATGCAGATGCAAATGCCGACTAGTTTCTTACTAATTGGAATAATGTTAGAAATCCAATCTACATAAGGAATAAGTTTGATAAAACAAATTACAAATACATTTTTATGATCTAATTTGACTAGGAGTGAAATCCATCGATGCATCTTTCTAAGTTTATGATTAATAGGTTTAACATCTAGATGCATAACCAAATGATGAACTACCAATGAAGGATCTAGACCATGCATATCAAAATAGGCCCAAGAAAATATATCAATGAACTATCAGAGGAGGGAAATAATCAATTCATGCCCCTATGAAGTGAGGGATGTTCCAAGATTGATTATATTAGGATCATTATAATGCCAATATTGAATTCTATCGTGTCTTCCATGAGAAGATCGGAACCATCATCTAAAATTATATGAAATAAGGCAATTTATCATTAAACTTTAAATGTGAAATCTTATATTTACTCATGTATGAAGAATCATAGACATTCCCCTCATGTAATGTCCAATGAGCTTCCAAATGTGGATTATCTAAAACCATATGCTCAAATTCTTCATGATATTTCTATGCATACTAATTTTCTCACCCTAGTCATTCACCTAACCTTGCCATTTATCCCATTTAATTTCATCTAACAATCTACTAACTAACCCTTTACTAGTTAACAGTCTAGTTCCCCCTTTTTCATATTTCATATACCATCCTAACCTTTACATATCCCACATAATATTAAATTCTCTATTACCCATATTATTAATATCCTACTAACCTAATAATCCTATCCCATTCCTACTTACCAATTTTAAATTGAAAAATCCTAAGTATCCCATATCCACCTATCACTAGGTTCTCTTATAAACCTAGTCCATAATCCCCACCTAAAGCCTCCACTAAACCTTATTAAATCCTATGATCCCCTATATAAGTATCCTTGATCCTCCTAGAGATCCTAACCTCCCTTTCTAATAAATTTTAGTGTATTTTTAATTTAAAGGGCTCATTTAATGACACGTCCTCCAAAGAAGTTTTAATTCTTTGGAAATTTAAGAGCCTTCAATCTCCCAAGGCCCAACCTTAAATTTATACCATCCATTCACCCTCCCTCTCTTCTATATAAACCATGCAATGATATTGGCCATGGTAATAAAAACATTAGTAATCTTGTGAAGTTTTCATTCTTTCTTATCCATTACCATTACATCTATAATCCATTGCTTCTCATATTGCATCCATAACCATTAGTCTTGTGCATTCATTGAGTTAACTTTGCATCCAAAGTCTTTAAGCCATATCCTCTTGTAATCCAACATACATTGATCAATTTATCTTGGAGAAATATCAACAATCTTGGAGAGAATATTTAAGGAAGCAAAATGATGGTAAGAATGTTCTAATCACATGCTGATTACTTCCTATTTATTTATTTTTGATGATTTTGTGAATTTTGAGTATATTTTAGCTAAATTATGTATTATTGAATCATTTGTTCAAATTTTGCATCATACATTGGTGACCACAAGTGGGAGCCCTCCTCTTATACTAAGGTTCTTAAGATTTTGAGTGTGTTTAACTAAACATACAAGACAAATCAAAGGAGCATAGGTGGCCATAAGTTTAGAAATCTACCACCTTCAGATTTTGACTTGTGTAGAAGCTATAAATCTATTAAAATATATCTATAATTGGTGTTTAATTTTTAATACCTAACTTTTATGGTTTGATTCTATTTGGAAAGAACCTAACTTTGTTTTTCAAAATTTCCAAACTTAATTTTTTGGAGACATTATGACGATCCTTAAATAATTTCTTAGATCCATTTGGATAGTTCTTGATATTCATTTTGGTTTTGAAGATAATGGTTATAAAACTATTTTGAATTGAATTTATGAAGGTTTATAGTATTACATAGTAGTAGATATAATAACAACACACAAAATTTTAAATTTTAGATGTATTTTTAAATTGTTACATCAACATCCTTTGGACTAGTTTGTTCTATTATTTCTATCAACTTATCTCTTCAATTGATGCTTTACTATCATATCTAATAGTCATATTTATACACACACACACACACACACACACACACACACACACACACACACACACACACACACACAGAGAGAGAGAGAGAGAGAGAGAGAGAGAGAGAGAGAGAGAGAGAGAGAGAGAGAGAGAGAGAGAGAGAGAGAGAGAGAGAGAGAGAGAGAGAGAGAGAGAGAGAGAGAGAGAGAGAGAGAGAGAGAGAGAGAGAGAGAGAGAGAGAGAGAGAGAGAGAGAGAGAGAGAGAGAGAGGAGAGAGAGAGAGACATACATACATACATACATACATGTATATACTCAATTGGTAACTAATTTATCCTTGTAGATTTTTTTGCCAATATTAGCTCATTGACGTAAATCAAAATATAGTATTATCAAGGAATTCATCTGATAATTGTAGAAAAATTATGTAGAACACAAAATGTGTAACTCCTTACACTAATACTTCTAACATAAGGATAACCATCATTGAAATGTAGGAATTTACATTATTATTCAATACCTGTAATTGTCACAAGCATTTTTTTCAATTCATTCATATGTTGTGTGATAAAAAATGGTGCACAGATTAGGTTAGACAATTTTTATGGTGTTAGGTGAATTCATGTCCCATGTATTTAAAAAAAAATTATAATATTTAGTGGCATTTCAACCATTTGGTCAAACACTTTTGCATCCAAATCTGATTTGGCTATAATACATGTCAAACAATCCACATGTTTTAAGAATGTTTTGAATTATACTGGCCTATTAATATGTTTCTATTGGTTTTATATTTTATTTGCACTAATTGATTATGATTGTGAACCTATAAGGTCTATCTTAGGGACCCAAAATTCTATTTTGCATTACTTATCTAATTTAGCATAAGTATTTGATTAGATAACTGCCTATCTGCCTAAGTTCATAAACTCTCACTTTTGAATATGTGAAATTGACATTGACATCATGAGTGTGTGGGATTTATATGTTTTTGGTGTTTATAAGGATGTCTATATTTTGTCTCTTAAGTATGGTTCCATTATGATAGATGAAATATATTTTAACTTTTATAGTAACATCATTCTTTTTTTTAGATGAAAACAAAAAAATTGGATATTATAATTTGGTCATATAATTAGTAAGATACGTTTGACAAGTTTTAGACTAATAAGTCTTCCCATTAATTTATACCTAATAATAAATAAAATTAGATTCTACTTGTTGTTCCCAAAATTAGTCACTTGTTTTTGTGGACAACCTGTTGACCATTTTGGTCCTATAGGCCAAAAATGGTCTCCTTCTTTCTCAAAAATATTCTGAGAAGTCAAGTTATTCAATTGCACAAACCTTTTCGGATAAGGAAATCATTGGTTCAAAAGGTGGATTTTCACAAGAATAAATTACAAAACACTTAAAGGTATTTCCTAAAATTGATAAGTATGGTTCAACGGTGGGGTTCAATGTTTTGAAATGAATGCTGCCGAACCATTAAACCATTGAACCATTGAACCTTTGAACTCTGCTTCAAAATGGTTCAAAGGTTCAAAAAGGTTCGAGTAGAAGGTTCTAGCAAAAGTTTCAAATAGTTGGTTCAATGATACAAATTGAATTCATAAGAAGACTGACTGAACGTGACTCTTTACAAAACATAAAATATTGAGCTGTCGAACCGTCGAACCATTGAATCGGTGAACTCTAAAAAGATGATTCAAGGTTCAAAATGGTTCAAGTGACTGATGACATCCCCATGGATGTCAAATTTAGGATAATGGAATAACCATTAATTTTTAAATAATGCAGACCTAAGGACAAACTCAGGGATCCACTGAGAAAGGAGCTGAAGAAGCCAGTAGAAGGCAAGAAGATAGCCCCGAGAGCTCGAATCACCAAGAAGAGAAAAAATATAGAAATGAAAGAGGGAATCAAATAGAGAATCTAGAAGCATTGACAAAAGAGTTATTCTAGTGGGTAGAACAGTCCACCAAGTGGATATCAGAGAGCACAAGCATTCAATGGCATGGTTTGTTTTTCTTTGTTTGAGTAAAGATGAGTGGATAGTCATGTAAGTATCATAAAGAGTAGCGGCCTTGCCTTTCAGAGGATTAAGAAACCCATGCTTTAGAGAATACATTTGATATGAGTCAAATTCCAAAGTTAGGACTGGTAACCTGCTCCAACATGGCCCCTGCACAGAACTTCCTCTTTCCAATACATTCAATGCAACATGGGCCATTTTGTGAAAAAAATGCCAAAGTCTTTCTTTGGATGATATATATTGTAATATCTCATTTTGGATGAGGGAGATCTCTCAGTTATTAGAAGCAAAAACTCTACCCAAATTGAAAGGCATTTTTGAGACTTTGAGCTCAAATTGTTAATCATATTTTATTAGGTGAATGAGATAGCAAGTGACCTTTAAAACTTTGTGTTGAAATAAATTGTGTTATGTAGGAAATTATTTTTATGTCTTTTTTTTGATCAAATAAGTAGAGCAAGTGAAAATAATCTAGAAGATGTCCTGAAGCTGATTATGGAGACTTTGTGCTACCACAATTGTCTTTAGCTTGTGTGTTTTGCATTTTAGCACAAAGGATATTGGAAAGGATTTGAACTACTTTTATCCTTTGTGATCATATACTTTGTTGTAGTTTTTGGTGGAGACTTTGGGCTGCACTTCATTCTACTATGATATTAGTTCTAAATTAGTAAGAGAAGCAACAAAAGACTTTGTGTTTTCATGGGTTTCTTGTGGATCCAGTTACTACCTGAGAAATTTTCCTACTGTTTACTGAACATCATTTTTGAAAGAAGAGAATTTCTTTTAGTTATTACACATGAATTTTCCTTTACCTTGTGAACATCATCTCTGAAAAAAGAGAGATGGATGGTATGATCTCACCTCTGAGTCTATTTTTAGTTTATATTGGTATATTATAGTTTATAGGGAGCCTCCCCTTGTTGAGAGGAGAGATTTATCTCATTATGCTGTGGTTGATATACCCATTTTGCCTTCAGTTAGTTGATGAAAAAATATTCACCCAACACTACTCACATTTCAAATGGGCATGCATTGTTAATATTAACACTTACATGACCTTAACAAATTGACATTTTCTCATCCAAAACACTACCTATAATAATAAAAAAAATTATATTCTAATTTGTAGTATTTGTTTGAGTTCTTGGTTTGATTATTTAACATCATATCATGTTATTTGTTTCTTGATTGGTTTATCTTTTAGTTCATATATTTTGAAAGTAATCTAAAAATAAAATAGATATTAAATAATTAATCATAAATCATAATTTTAATTTTCAAAATAGGACTAATATTAATGTTTTTATACATATATTTTATACTTTTTTTATATTATAAATCACTTACTAATATAAGCATCCAAGATGCCATAAACATTTACAAATTTCCCAGAAATGACATATCATACTTTGGGGCATCCCCCATCATCAAACATAATAATTGATTATATAATATAAAAATAACTCTCTACATGTAACCCATCAAAAAATAATATTATCAAAAGTATCAAAAAAGCAATAACAATATCAACTAAATTGAATTATAAAAAAGAGAAGTCACCCCAAAGGTGGTAGAGTCAAGCATACTTGTCCTATGCCCTACTAGTAGCATCACCTTACACTTTTCATCCATCATCTAAGTTTTTAAAATCAAGTCCCTCAAAATATATTTTACCACTACTAGGTCCCAATCACATATATCTAGAATCCATCTGAGTAGGATAGTGATCCACTTTTTCTAGTAGTACTTTCATATTTTTATTTTTAACATACTCTAAGATGTCCTCAACATCCATCAATCCTCATTTTTTATTAGTTTTTCCAAATAGCCATAAAATGTATTGATATTCTTGTCAATATTCTTCCACACTTCCTCTTTTGTACCTTGATTATGCATCACTAGAGCTAATCCCTGAGAAAAAGGAATTGTCTTTGCAATCTATAACCCAATTACAGAAATAGGTTTAAATTGAATGGTGTAAATGTATCCTTGGATTCTTTGATTATGAAACTTCCTTGTTCATGGTTTTTCACATCCATTAGCACATTTTAATTCATAGCTAACCAACCATCAATCCCATTTTGGTCAAATTTGGATAGAGTAATCCATTCTTATATCAGGTGGTTAGCCTTGTCAAAGTAGGTATCTTTTATGTAATCCCATTAACATTCTAAAACTTTTAATTTAGATACCATCTAGTGATTCACTACCCAATCAATATGGGGGATTAGTTTGGGGTATCCCCCATAATCTAACAGGAAGTTAGAGGTGACTTTGAGGAGTCCTATCCTGAGAAAACGCTTGAGTTGGTCCTAAGACACTTTTATCTGTAAGAATATCTACAAATAAAAAATATAGATGATGACTTATATTGAGAAGTTAGTAAGCAATATATCCTTCTATTGGAAAACCTAAAAGTTCTTTTGCTTCTATAAAAAATATAAAATTTTAGTAGAAAACACAAGCCAAAATTTATGAAAGAAGGTGTGTACTTTAATCTTAGGACATGCATAACCAAATGTAATGTTAAGCCATCAATTTCACAATCAAAAACCACCTTCCAACATTTAAGACAAGAGTTACACATCTTAGCATTATATGGGAAGGAGGAAAATACATGCTCAACCATTTAAATTTCACTACAAAAAGTATAGAAAGGATTATCTAGACCATAATTACTCAAGATAAAACAAACATCTAGCTTTATATATATTAACAACCAATAAAAGAAGGATTTCTTGGGTTCAAGATAAGAGGATTAAATCATATCAAACCTAAGGGACCATGCAAGTAGAGGATCAAACACATACCAGATATGGTTGAGGGTGAGGTAGGGGAAATTAGAAGAGAGCTTCTTTTAAATCATTTGAGAGGTAAACTCAAGTAGAAGGGGACCTTTCTTCCACTTCACACTATCTCAAAACTCACCCTTTTCTTCCATGAAAACCATATTTTTTTCCCTTCAGAGCTATTTGAAGTAGAGTGAATGTTCTTGACTAAGAGTCAAGAATCTAAAATATATATTTAAGCTCCAACCAAGAAGCCCATCCTACATGGGAATAGAGATGTTTAAATTCTCTCAGCCCCTTCGTGTACTAATCAAAGGTAGAACATCCCTTGATAAGGGTAAGAGGTATCTTATTGATAGATAAATTACACGATAGTGATCTATACCCCTAACAAGTTATCCCAAACTAGTTGAACACATGTTTAACAATGATGAAGGGCTTGTATATATCCTAGGCTGACCAAATAAAATCAAATATAGGAAAGCAAACCACTTTGACCATAAAGGGCCCAATGAGAAGATCAAAAATATTCAAACCTTTACACCCTATATTTCCTTTAGGAAAACCTCTCAAAATATTATTCCTAACTAAGAATTTTTAGGATAATTTCCATTACAAGATTTGATTATCAACTTAACCACTAGTTTCATACCCTATATCCGAAGGTCCTTCAGTCCCAAGCCACTAATAGTTTTAGGCTTCAATAAAAATTGCCATGAAATCACATGGATTTTATTACCCCCTTTCCCATTAAACCATAAGAAGCCTTTATGATTCTATGGAGCATGTTTATCTGAGATTTTCCAAAGAGCTAACAAGAGGCATAACATATACTATATGATGAGAGAACCTTCTAAAAAACTTGAATCCTTCTTAGTAAGGACAACAAATATCCCTACCATTTTACAATTTTCTTGTTAATTTTATTGAAGATCCATTCCCACATAGTTTTGAAGGAGGGCATGATGGTAAAGGGAATACCTAGGTACTTGGCCATTTCATCTGACCCTTTCCAAGTCTAGCCAAAGTTTTATAACTAGTCAAGAGGTTGTTCTTGCCAACCTAGCATGTGTGATTTATGCATTACCACTTTAGATCTAGAAGAAGAGTAGTAAATATATAGTCTAGCCACTACCTGAGCTAGGTTGTTTTATTCCAAGGTGACAAAGATTGATGTGTAATCAACAAATAATATATCAATGAGTGAATCATTATTTGGGAGTGAGATACCTTTGACTAGAGGTCTAATGTCAAAGAATTTGAAGAGATAGTGTAATGCTTCATACACTAGAACAAAGAGTAAAAGGGCAAGTGGGCACCCTTTTCTAATGGACATTAAAGCTCAAGAAATTTTATCATTTCCTCATTAACTTCAATGACTATTGAATCATCCTTGAAGAATATATTGATCATTCTAATAAATCTATCCTAGAACCCAAAGTCACAATACATTCTCTCACTAAAAGGCCACTCAATTATATCATATGATTTTTCAAAATCAAGAAAGATCATTCTCGTATCCTGATTTAAGTCTCTAGCCCAATACATACCTTCCTAGTTGGTGATTAAATTATCTAGGATGTATCTCCCTTCAACAAATCTAGTTTGGGTTTTTGAGAGAATAGAGGGTAGAAGCGAAGATAGTCTCCTCATAAGGAATTTTTCCAAAATCTTATAGGAGATGTTGAGAATGGTAATTGGTCTCAAATATTGGATTAAAGATAAATTACCTTCCTTAGGAATGAGCTTGATTATCCTTCTCTTGATGTCTAGGATGAGTGTGCCAATATAAAAGGCCTCATTAAATACTTCTATATAGTCCTTAGTAATCCATTATTTATTAACTTTATATAATTTAGTAGAGAATCCATCCAACCCAAATGCTTTATCCTATTTAAGTGAGTCAATGGTATTTCTAACTTCATCGAGTAAGATAAAGGCATCCAAGAAAGAGGCCTATGTCTGTGTCACCTTTCTAAGAATTAAGGAATCACATAGACCCCTATTTAGCTCAACATAAGCATTGGAACCATCAAAGAGGAAAAGTTTAGAATAGAACTCAAAAAAAGCTTCTTTTATGCTAGTTGCATCCTACATAAGCTAACCATTAAATTAAATACCATAAATCTTACTTCTTGTGTGCTTGGATTTTAAGAATCTAAAGAAGAACTTAAAGCCTCCATCACTAAGCTTCAACTAGGTTAATCTAGATTGGATCTACACCCCTCTAGAAATATAGTTTTTTGACTATCTAACTTGATGCTTCAAGAGATTAAGATCTTCAAGAAGTACACCATTGGCATAATCAAGATGCAACAATATTTAATCATGAATAAGTTTCTCTTGAGTATCCATTGAAACCTTTTTCAAATTTTTTTCTTTGATCTACCCATAGGTTCTTGCAAATTTTTTAGAAGTATCAATACTATAATTCTAATTATCAATTTTGGAGCTAGATTTACATGTGAATTTATCAATGTTCTAGGATGCTTGAAGACCCTCCAAACACACATTATTATCCAAATGGGACACATTAAATTTATATAACCCTTTGAAGGATTGGGTGTCTTAATTATCATCACTAATCAACAAAAAAACCATTTTAATAGGGTGGTGGTCAAACATAATAAAGGGAAGGACTATCACTACATTACCATCCTTGATAGGGATCATAGAAAACATCTCATTATTAAAGTAAAATATATCAAAAATGGATTATTTCCTTCTATTTTACTCTGGTTATTACACTAGGTGTAATTGATTCCTTTACTTAGGATTTTACCTTTCTAGAGAGGGTCTCCAACTCTGCGTGTTCTTTTAAATTTAGACCAGAAAAATAACTCTTTACCCTTTCATGCCAGGTGGTCTCCCCCAATTTTATCTTATTTGTCTTCCAACATATAGAAGTCTCTCCTAAATACCCAAGGAACTTTTTTTATATTTATATCTAGCGAATTCCATAGATCAACGTGCTCCCTATAGTCATTAGGGGCATATATGTTACTATTGGTGGTCTAGGTTTCACCCTAGCTAAGAAGGGGAATTATTTAGAACCTCTTGCTCAAACTTAGTCTAACATGGGACTAACCCTAGGATGTGGGTCACCTAAACTTGGGTCAGACCTATGGAAAAATTCAACTTATTTTTAGATCTATCACCTAAACTAGACCTAAACTAGCTCTTGCTTGGGAAAGGGAGAGAGATGGACAATAATTAATAAAAGCATATAAAATGAGGTGATGCACCAAAAATTTGATCCTTATGCCTACACAAGACATAATATAGGATGCATTCAATACTACAAATATCACTTCATTCACTCATTGATCAGATTCTACATAAGTATTTCACAACAAGGTAAGGACTAGCTATCAACCTAGCATGGGAGGGAAATTGTCCACTTCCACACTGATAATTAGACTATGTATGCAATTGGAATGGCCTATGAGAGGTAAAAAAATATATATGAAGGTGAGAAAAGTCAAATATAGGTAAGTAAAACATACATTCACTTTAACACATCAATGAATTCAAGAGACACACTTCAACTCAGCTTGAAAATGAAGGAATTTAGTCTTTATTGCATCAAATAGATGTTACAATGTAAATTTTGGTAGAGTAGAGTCATGCCATAGAGGGATACATTTCAAGGTTTAAAATATTGTACTTATAGTAGAGAGGATGAAAGATATGGGGATCATGCTTGAAAGAATGGAGAAGGGACCATTATGATCAAGATTTTCAATCACCTAGTGTTGATTCAGTTAAAAAGGGTCATCATGATAAGACTATTCCTAGAAAATGGCCATGATAACTGTATCAGTCCCTTTCAATCTATTTATAGCTTACATGATGCTCCTTACGGTTATAACTATGTGATAAAATCATTAGAAATCTTCTTCTGGTGTTAATGTAGTTACAATAACTTAATCAATATATTTTGATCTTGGTGGTGTCGACTGCTCCTCACTAGCTCCCTATTGGTTTGTTTTGGTATGTAAAAAGGGTCACAATTAGCTTTAGGACCACCTTTTCAATGGCTTATCCATGCTACTAGTTTTGGAAATAAACCATCAAAACTAACATGTCTACATTCATTTTACCCATTGAAATTTGATTTGGCTTGACCTTGATTGAATTTGAATTCAACTTTTGATATTGGCCCTTGATCTTGATCTAGGTTTTTTAGAATGTGCGACTTGGTAGCTCCTCATTCATTCTCAAGATCCTACTAACCCTCTGACCCTATGTATATTATTGATCTACTCTTGTATGGATTCAACACACTTCATTTATCTTCTACTAGTTTAACACACTTTCTCATTTACTCTTGAGATTTATTGACTTGTTGACTCATTGCTCACCATTAATCTGCCTTTGTACGATTAAACATGTGCCATTGATTTGATCAATCCCAATGGCTTTATTAGTCAACATGGAATGATAAATATATGTCTAGGTACTTGATATCTTGACAATTCTCAGCTCTATGTTCATGCTAACCTTTTGACTTGATGTTTACCATCGATCTTTGATGCATGATCAAATACATGCCATTAGAGAGTCGAGACCCACTGACTTTTGTCAGATTGCCATTCAATATTAGATTTAATGTTAGATCCCAAGATTTGGACACTTATCAATTATACATTTGTTCTTAGGATATTTGAATCCAAATATGTACTTGTTATAACTTAAACTTGATGTTCATACACATGTCCCAAACTGCAAGTTTAACTTTGAAGTTTTATATCTTGAGATAACAAGCTCATCAAGACATGAATTTTGAAAATAATGTTCAAGGAATGAAGGAAATTATGTCCATATGATCCTTTTGGCTTAAGGGCTTCTTAAACATACTTATAAAATACACAATTTAGTTGATCGATCTATTTTTGTGTGATGTGTTTGTGATGGTTTGAATCTTCTAGGCTTGCTCAAGTTATTTATTGATCATCTTTGAAGGCTTATATTTTTAGATAGAGATTACACCAAGGCACCAAACTTTCAAAGAATCATTAAGGCACAAAAGACATCATTTTAAATAACTTTATTCACAAGGCAAAATGGCATGATATTTTAAGTTTCAAATGATGTGGTGACAATTTGACCTGTCAAGGAAAAATTGACAACATTATGGCAACTAAACTTGGAAGCATGCCTAATATGATTGAGAACTAAACTATATTAATGAATTTTGGGATTATAAATAATGACAAGTTTTATTCATGGATGCAAATAACCCCTTTAACTTGTAATGATAATAATTCCACCAAAATAAGAAGGGAAACATATAAAATAATGAATCTAACTAAATAAATAAAAAAACAAATAAATGTGTTAAGATGGCACTTGGAAGAAATCTAAAACAACTAACTATGTATAGGGAACTCAACCTTCAACAATAATGTTTCAGGTGTATCCCGTTAACTAGGATAGGAATATCATCACCATCCATCCTTATAAGTTGGAAGGCATTATGGGATCTGTAGCTAGAGATTTTGTATGGAATAATCCAAAGAGAGTCAAAAATTTTATTCCTTATTGGCTTAGCTCTATCCTCATCCCACTTGAGGACCAAATATCCTTATTTGAAACTTCATGAACAAGTTCCTTTGTCAAATTATCTTCACTTTTACCTAATGGATTTTTATGGCTAGCATGGATTAATGTCTTATCTCTTCCAACTCTATAACCTTAACATATTTTATCTCGATAGGTTCATTCTACAACTCAAGCTGATGCATCAATTTTAGGGTAGGAAATTCAAGAAAAATAGGCATTCTTGTTTGCTTACCATATACCAGCGTGTAGGGGGAGTTAGCTATTAACTTCTTGTAGGTGATCTTATCAACCAATAGAGATGACTTTAATTTGAGATGCCATGACCTATAATAATCTTCAATAGTCCTTCTTAGTATCTTCAATAGGTTCTTATTAGTGGATTCAACAAGGCCATTTCTTTGGGGATAGTAGTTTGATGAAGTGCTAAGATAAATCCTATGTTGAACTACCCATTGACTGATGTTAGATACCATAAAGGCCATATCATTATAAAAAATGATTCTTGAAGGGACCAAAAATCTAGTAATCAAACCTTCATAAAAATCTACAACATTAGAATCATTTGCTTCCTTCAATGCCATTGCTTTTGTCCATCTAGTAAAGTAGTATGTGGTAGTTAATATCCATTTATGTCTTGAAATTGAAGGGGGGTTAATGAGACAAATAAGATCCAATCCCCATGGGATGAAGGGATGATCCACTATAATTCATTGGAGAGGTAAGGCTACAAGTTTCACCTTCACTAAAAACATAGCACATTGTCTACATTTCCAAACCCATGCATGACAATCACCAAATAAGCTTGATAAATAATACCCACCTTTCATGATATTATGGGTTGTAGTCCTTGTTTAGTAATTCCCTCCACCATGTCTATCATGGAATTATTCAATTATCCTTTCCTTTTGATGGTTTTCAATTCACCTTAACAACATGCCATTGATATCTTTCTTGAACAAAACACTATTAACAAGAAGGAAAGGAATGTATTGAAATCTAAAATACATTCTTATTGAAGGAGTTACATAAAAGGGATAAAGACAATCCTAACTATACTTTACTAAATCATGATACCAACTATAAGGTGAGGTATGATCAACTACAACTTCTTCATCAATTAACACTATAACCACCTCATTAACCTCTTACAAGTATTGGGTTAGATGCTCACAAAGTCTTTTACCTCTAGCCAACTTTATGACATTTATCTCTATATCATACTCCATTATGTTTTTTTATCTAAATAGATCTTTTCCCATTCATTTCCTTGTTCAATAAAAACTCTTTGACACTTGTATGTGTAATCATTAGGTATATCTTATTGTTGGACATCATGTATGTGAACTTATTGAGAGACCTTATAATAGAAAGTACATACTTTTCAACAAAAGAGTACATTGTTTCATATTCTTCCAAGCCTTGATTGAAGAAGGTTATGGGATATTCTAAGGTCTCATGGCATAGGTGTATTTAATAAAGTCCTTTCAGAATTTTGGGTTTATGAGGCAATAGCCATGGCTTTCTTAATTTCCTAAAAACTCCTTACTCCTTTGGACCAACTAAAGCCCTGATAATTGTTTATCATGGTTGTAAGTGTCTTAGCCAAAGTGGTAAAATCTTAGATTTACCTTCTAATAAAATTGATCTCCCCTAAGAAACTTTATAAATATATTTTTTTCTTAGGCAAGGAAAGTTCAAGAATTGAAACTATCATTTCAGGATCTATACTTCAACTATGCTTTGAAACTATATGTCCAAGAAGCTTAACTTCATGAACTAATAAGACACACTTTCAAGGATTTAGGGACACCCCAAATTGCCTAAAAATTTCAAAAACTTTCTCAAAGTGAAACATGTTCTCACTTTCTTTCTTTGAAAACACTATTATATCATCAAAATATACCAACATTGACATGTTAAAAAGGTCTTGATATTCCATATCAATGGATCTCTAAAAGGTTGCTCTAGCATTGATAAACCAAAGGGAATATTTTTATATGTAAATGTCCCCTAATTTGTGGTTAAGGTTGTCTTTAATTGGTATTTTTCCTTAACCAAAATCTAATTGTAACCACTATATGCATCCAATAATGAGAACCTTTCTAAACCTACTACCAACTATAAAATCTATTCCATAGATGGTAGTGGATAATGGTCTTTAATGGAAGACTTATTCAATTCATATAAGTCAACACAAAATCTAATTTCACAATTATTTTTCCATACTAGAATAAGGTTTTCCATCCAAGTTGAGTGCTTGATTGGAAATATAATAGCTGACTTAATGATATTATGAAGATACACTCTCATTAGAGGCTCAAGCTTAAGATTAATAGGCCTTTATTTTTATCTTAATGGATTAATTTCATCTTCTGTCTCAAAGGTGTGTTTATAAATACTTGGGTATAATAACTTTAATATTTTTTCAATTATGACCAATACCTTGGGAAAATTATTCATTTTTATTTGCACAATCTGATCACCATCCTATTACAAGTATCTTGGCTAATTTCCTAGGGAAAACTCAGCTTCCTCTTACAAGAATCTGGAAATTTGATTATCATCTTTAAGTACTTTCCAATTATGATTATTATCTAGGATAGAGGGAATTACAACCACCTTAATTTGTGACTATACCTTTTCACTTCTTACATTAATTGGGATACTAAATTGTGCCCTAATGGCAACCAACTTATCTTCATGTTTGTTCTCATCCCTTGGTATAGCCTAAATGTTAAAGGATTAAAAATATTCAAGTGAGTCCCATATCTTATGATTATAATATTTAAGCAAAGGGTTTTTGAATATATTAAGACCTCTCACATGGTGAAATATAAGTTCACTATCACCAAAGACTTTCAAGGTGTTGACCTTCATCTTCCTAGCCCATTATAAACCATGAACTAGTGCCTCATATTCTACAACATTATTTGAACAACAAAATTGAAACTTAATATATGATAAGTAAATTTGATTTTATATAGAAATAAACACCATTCCATTCTTGGTACCATGCTTATTCCTTGATCCATCAAAGTAAAATTGCCAAATATTATCACTATACTTGTCATCCTTCATCAAGGCTAGAATTGGTGCATATTTCTCATGCAAGTAGTAAACACCAAGTCCTTATTCTTCAATTATATTATAAGGATCATATTAATTTGAGATAGAGGCCCACTCATCAAGGAACAAATCTGGACTCCCATCTAGAGGAGACTCAACTTCCTTGACACTATCTTTATTAC
Source organism: Torreya grandis (assembly GCA_037957365.1). NCBI lineage: Eukaryota > Viridiplantae > Streptophyta > Pinopsida > Cupressales > Taxaceae > Torreya > Torreya grandis. The sequence goes on along the minus strand of JARHVA010009062.1, from coordinate 280,399 downwards.
TTCATCTGAGATAAGATCATTGGTGTTCACAATACTTGACATATATGGTTCTAAATGGAACTATGAAATAGGTTCAGAATTTATGGTTACCTTAGTACCTTACTAGTCCTAAAGATAAAATATATCCAATAAACTAATAAATATCCTCTAATCTTTGAGGTAAAGTCCCTTGATAGACACAAGGAAAAGTAGGGAGGTAAGTCCACCACAACTACATCCTATTGAAGGTTCACATTGGGATAAGCATGTAGTGTCAAGTTTAGACATTTTATTATGCTTAATATCTTTTTTGGTGAAACATATAATTATAATACCCTTTTATCATTTGGTTCATAAGCAAGACCAAGCTTATCTACAATTTGATTAGGCATGATAGTGTTATTGGCCTCATTGTCCACCATATAGTTATGAACTAGACAATCAATAAATATAAAAGAGAGGTATAAGGGAGGAGTTTTACTTGAATTTACTTCAAAATTGTCCACCCTTATCACCTTATGTGTATTTTGATATTATTACTTAGTTGGCTGATCTAAGTTGGTTAAGATAACACTTTGTTTCTCAACTAGTTTTAAAGATACCTTGAGACCTAAAAGTTATTAGATGAGCATATATTTTTGTCCTATAATAGAAAGGGAATCCCAAATGATAATGATGACATTGTTTTTATTCATCAAATCCACTATTCTAAGTGAATTTCCACTAACCTTTAGCTGTATCTTTTGAACCACTGGTTGTTCACAGACCAGAGGTATTTGAGGTACCTTCCCAGCTTTTGAATTATATATTTTTTTTGTGTTATAGGGGTAATAAGTCTTTGATATTCTTGGAAATGACATAAGGATCACTAGAATCATTTTTCACATCTTGATCCTCATCAATGGATCTTCTTTTAGCTCTAGTTATAGCTACAACTTGACTACTTGAATGCTAGTCTTACCACCATGATTGAAAGTAACATAATCATGTATTTGGCCATTTACATTAATGGCATTAGGCTACCCTTAAAATTTTTGATCCTCTCATTGGGGCACCAAATTTTTATTTTAATACTAACCTCTTTAAAGATAAAACTCTTCTTGAGTCATTTATGGCGTAGTAATGTTCTGAACATCATGGGGTTTGAAGGGCTACCAATTTGAATTAATCATACAATTATTTTGAGGTGGTGTGGGAACAATAAATTTTGATCTGGAAGGTGCATTAGGGTCAAGAGATGCATATATATTAGCTGAAACTATGGCTCCTTATGTGTAGGAGGGTGGTCTACTTTCTTTGAAACCTTGATAAGGATGTTTTTGATCTCTAAAATAATGATACCAAGTCTAATTATATTGTTGATAGGGCCTACTCTAGTATTTTTTTCTTTTGAGTTGAACTATTTCATTGCTAAAATATTGCAAGAGACTTTTCAATTCTCCAATTTCACTAACTTGACTAGAAGGGGCTACAACTTTAGCTTGGGGAGGTGAAATAGGGGCTAATGATGGAAATTGAGTAACATGAGGGGATGGAGTAGATTTAAACTATGAGAATATAGGTATTGGAGGCCTAAGAAATAGCTTACCTGCTTGTATCAAATATTTTTATGCTCTTATGGAAACTTCATAAGCATTTAGAAAGGTAATACCACCCATGGCCTATATCATCACACTAATATCAAAATTGAGGGCTCTTAAATAATATAAGAAGGCATATTCAGGGGATTGTCTTATTATTGAAGGTATTCTAGTCTATGTATTTTAAAATATGAGGTTGAAATCAGACATGAACTCATGAAGAACCCTCTTTATGTTAGTTAACTATTCAACTAAAGATAAGTGGTCATAATTATACTCAAATTGTTTGAGTAATGATGCTCCTAACTCATCCCAGTTAGTAATGAAATTCAAAGGAATATTTCTATACCAATCTAATTCATTTCCTTTGAAGGAATCAACAAGAAATCTAACAACCACATTATCTTTGATAAAATTATGAATGGAACAAAGGTCAAAAACATCTTGGATGTGATCAATAATAGTTATTTGTTGTTTCCATAAAATAATGGGATGATTTTAAGAGTAGACATAGTAATATCATCATATTAGGTTAAGTTCAATGGATTACCTCTATTGAATGGAATAAATACTTAATTCCTTATAGCCATTTGGGTAGTGGGAATTACATTGCTTAAGGTAATATGATGACCAAGGGATGAATATTAATTCTGAGGATAAGGTATTATCCTATTACATCTTGATTTATTATATAAAACAATAGGTAGCTTAATGAATTCAAGGGGAATACCTTTAATAGTTAACCTTATAGTAACCTTTGACATGAGCATGTTGTCTAAAAGGTGCTATAAGCTCTATAAATTTAAATATCTTGAGCTCCTGATGATGATGAATCTCCTTTACTAATATAAATTATATTCTTTAGCTCTAACTTTCAGTTCTTCAAATAAAATGGTCCCACTAGGTGTGCGAAAACTATTAGTGGTCTAGGTTGCACCCTAGCTGAGAAGGGGGATTATTTAGGTCCTACTCAAACCTAGTCCAACATGGGACTAACCCTACATTAAGTGTCACCTAAACTTAGGTTATACCTATAGATAAGTCCAACTTCCTTTTTGATCTAACACAAACTAGACCTAAAATATCTCTTACTTGGGAAAGGGAGAGAGATTACCAATAATTCATAAAAGCATGTAAAATGAGGTGTTGTACCAAATGTTTTGATCCTTATACCTACATAAGACACACTATAGGATGAATTCAAGACTAAAAATATCACTTCATTCACTCATTGACTAGCTTCCACATAATTATTCCATAACAAGGTAAGGACTAGATATCAACCTAGCATGGGAGGGCAATTGTCCACTTCCACACTAACCAAAAGACTATGCATGTACCTAGAATAAACTATGAGAACTAAAAAAAACAATATATGAAGGTCAAAAAACTTATATAGAGGTAAAGAGAACATACATTAACTTTACCACATTAATGAATTGAAGAGACACACTTTAACTCAGCTTGCAAATAAAGAAATTTGGTCTTTAATGCATAAAATAGGTGTTATGGTGTAAATCTTGGTAGAGTCTAGTCATGTCATAGATATCGATCCATTTCAAGGTTTAGAATCCTATGCTTACATTATAAGGGATGAAATATATGGGGATCATGCCTATAAGAATGGATAAGGGGACATTATGATCAATATTTTCAATCATCTAGCATTGATTCAGTTAGAAAGGATCATCATGCTAAGACTATTCCTAGAAAATGACCATGACAATTGTATCAATCCCTTTGAATCTATTTTTAGCTTACATGATGCTTCTTATAATTATAATGGTAGGATAAAATCATTAACAATATTATTATAGAATTTATGTAGTTATAATAGCTTAATCAATCTATTTTGATCTTATCGACATCAATTTCTCCTCGCTAGCACCCTATTGGTTCATTTTGGCATGTAAAAAGGGTCATAATCAGCTTCAAGACCACCTAGTCAATGGTTTATCCATGCTATTAGATTTGGTGATGAACCAACAAAACCAATGGGTTTGCCTTTATGGTGTACCCCTTGAAATTTATTTGGCTTGACCTTGACTGAATTTGGATTTAAATTTTGATATTAGTCTTTGATCTTGATTTAGGTTTCCTCATTCATTCTTAGGATATTTTTAACCCCTTAACCCTATGCATATCATTGATATGTTTTTGTATGTATTGAACACACTCCATTGATCTTCTACCAGTTTAACATGTTTGAGACACTTGGTAGCTTCTCATTTGTTCTTCAGATCTACTAACTTGTTAATTCAATGATCACCATTGATCTGCCTTTGTATGATTAAACATGTGCCATTGATTTTCTTGGGCCCATTGGCTATGTCAATCAACATGTATCATTAGATATCTATTTGAGTACCCAAGGTCTTAACACTTATTAGATCTATATTCATGTTGACCTTTTAAGTTGATTTTCATTATTGATCTTTGATGCAAGATCAAATGTGCATCATTAGATCTTTGGGACCGACTAACATCTGTCAAATCACTACTCATTATTATATTTTATCTTATCTCCTAATATTTTGACACTTGTCATATATGCATTCATTATTTGGATATTTAAATCTAAATGGTTACTTGTAGTTTAAACTTGATGTTTGCATGCCTGTCCCAGACTGCAAGTCTAACTTTAAAGCTTTTTATCTTGAGATAAAAATCTCATCAAGACATGAATTTCACAAAGAATGTTAAAGGAATGAAAGAAATTATGTCCATGTAATCCTTTGGGCTTGATAGGCTTCTTGAGCATACTTATAAAATGCACAATAAAGCTAACTAGTCTATTTATATGTGACATGTTTGAGATGGTCTGGCTCTTCTAGGCTTGTTCAAGTTATTTCTTGATCATATTTGAAGGATTATATCTATATATAGAGATTGTACCAAGGCACCAAACTTTCAAGGAATCAATAGGGAACAAAATACATCATATTAAGGAGTTTGACTCACAAGGTAAAATGGCATGCTATGTTATTTTTCAAATGATGGTGTGATAATTTGACCTATGGGGGGGGGAGGAAATTGACAACAATTACATAGGCCAAAGGTTTAATATTGACTTTCTGGAAAAACCCAATCAAATATTTCATAAGGAGAGACACCATGTTTAATAATTCAATATTTAAATCTAGGGTTGACCAAGATAGAGTCCCCACATTTCCTTCTTTGATTATTAGTAGAGAAATACCAAGAATTAGGCCAAATAATGTCCAAAATAAGGATAGTTGGGGTCCAATAGCCTTAAATTATTGAAAATAAAGAAAATCCAAGTTTTCTCTAGAATGTCTGAACTATCTTATAATTGGTTTTTTATCAAGGGATTTCAACCCTCTCACATTCCAACTTATAATTCACATACACAACCAAGGGGGGTAAATAGAGGTTAATTAAATTGACCATGGGGCTTACTCACACTATTGTACAATATAGTGAAGTAGTTTGAAAGTTTATTTTCCTTGCCCTTTTTTTGGAGATAGGGTCTTGATTACTATGGAGGGACTCTTTTACCATATTTTTTTCTCCTTAGGTGCTACATGATATACTAGGGAAGAACCCAAATCTATTTTAAGTATTTTTCCTCCTCCTTTAAACATCTAATTTTCAGCATCCATAGGATCCTTGTGTGTCAATGGATCCCTATATGATATATCCATCTCAAAGGAAGGTATATCAAAGTTCTCTTTATCCAGGGAGATAACCATCGAAGAAATATCATTAGTAAGATTGTTGGGCTTGCACAGGGGTGAAAAATTGGAAGGAAAAATGTGTCGAGTAGGATTTTTAGTAATAATAACCACATATTCCTCAAAATGTGGGTCTACCAAAGTTTTTATTCAATAAATGCATCATCCAAGTTCTTAGGGAGATAATTTACCATGTCTAGTAAGGGATTCAAGTTATTAATGTAAGGCTATGGGGGGGGTATGCACCTGAGAGTCAAGGAAAGAGTCATCTATACCCCTCTCTTTTTTAATCTTAGGACCATCCTTATCAAAAGCTTCAATAGGGAGCACTATATTTCAAAGGTACACTTTTAAATAAAGGATTTTCAAAAACTATAAATTATCCAAAATAGTATCATCTTTTAGAACTTCCTTATCTTTTTGTCTATTAGATATATTACCCTTATTAACCAATATAAGATAGTTTTCCCTAAGATTTCCATATTTAAAAAAAATCAAACATTCAATCCACCCAGTCCTCTGAGAGCACAAGTAAGGGATTTTTCCTTAATTTTAAAATTGAGGGAATATAGAAAAAACTCCAAGGGATCTAAATAAATTAAAACCCTAGCATTCATGTGGGAAATATACCTTCTAGTATACTCTATTCTCAATACTTATTCAAGGGGTTTCAATACCTATGGAATAAAATTCTATAGTTAAAGCGACAATCCTTCAATACCAACCCATCTAGGAGTAGTTTTGAAAACAAGGTCATTACAGTCCATTTTTGGGCTCCATGGGATAGATTTGAAAATTTACTGGCCATCATTCCATAAGGGTTTACTGATAGCCCTACATTGCATATTGGAGTTTTTAAACAAAATCATGAACACCCCTTTTTGAATCATCTAGAAAAGACTAATATATAGGCCCATGCATTTATGCCAAACAAAATTTAGCCAATTATTAAAAAAAATTCTAGAAGGGAGAGAGTTCTTGTTTAAGTAAACAAAGAAAATGCCTACATTTTTAATCTTGGTTTCCTCCTACTACAAGTTAGATTCCATGAAAACATTTAGAAAAATTGTTAAGGTCTTGAGAGGGATAGAAATATTAATGATTTGGTCTTCACTGCACTAATGCTCATCATCTCTTCTCTGCACACCACAAACTCAACTCCTTCTGAGTGTTTTTCCACTTCTTACTACTATAAAATTTCACTAAACAAGCTTTTTAAAGCTCCAGTTGCTTCAACTTCCACCTGAGATGAGTCAGGGTAAATTATCTTATCATTTCAACTCTTATCATCCTATGTAACATCACCTAACTCATTAAAATCACCATGCTTCCCCTTCTCTACATGATCAAGCCCATCAAATCCAAGGGCTTCCATAAACTACTTAAATTAATTCATGCCCCTTAAAACTATCCAAAGGTGGTAGGAAGGGTGGCTTGAAAGGGATGCAGGTGGAAGCCATAAAAAACAACCCAAATAGTATAAAATCAACCAAGCACACTAAAACAAAGCATGTTAAAACAAAAAAAAACAAATACAAACATAAGGAGAGGATAAACATAATAAATTGAATATCACCACTTGAACTAACTAAAAAGGAAGCAAAGGTGACCAAGGCAAACCAAAAATATAAATATTCAAGCACCATTAATGGATGATGACTTTTCATCTCCCCATTACAAAGCTCCAAGCCTCTCAACTAAGATACCATATTTTATACTTTTACATATTGATCATTGAATATGTAATAGAATTAAGACTTAAATATCTAGACCAGAGTATGTGTATGATGAAACTTATGTATTATAAATAATATTTTACTCATATATAGCATCAAGATTAATCAAATACCATCATATAAATTAAAATAAACAAAATGATTTTTTTGTGTAGTTTACTTTCTGATAAGATTTTATCTAACTTGTAAACCATAAATGTCAAATATTAAAAGTTTTGAACTACTAATGAGATTTCTTATATGTGGCTTATTGATGACTAAATTGAGAATGCTAACTTTTTGTCTTTGAAGGGTCAGTTTATAAGACATATATATCAAAACTATTAATGTATTTTTGTGTAGGGCTCCTTTGAAGAAGTTAATCAAAAATTTATACCAAATTACTAACCTATGTGTTTGACAGGATGATTGGTCAAAGGCTACATTCAAATCCACTAACCCATTTATTTATAGGTTGTTAGATGAAGACATGGTATAAAATTGATTTTTATTATCTTTTTCTTCCTTAATTTTATTGCTTACCACACCTCTAAATTAATTGATTAATAAATATTTTTGCTTTCCTAACTATCACTTAAGGGATATAGTGGTGTATGCTATCCTCCATGTATCTTTGTGGAAAATATTAGAGGATTAAAAGACACTATTAAACCCTTCACATTTTATTTTTAAGGCTACAACATGACATATAATTAATCCCCATGCACTTTCCATTAGTGTTAGGGGTTGGTGACATGGATTTCATCACCATACATTCAACCACACTCTATGTTTAGTGGAGTATAAAAATTAGGGATAACTATCATTAGGGTAAGCAGGATACCCCATACAAGATCCTATAAAGGTGAGGAGTTAATTATCTAAGCCAAGCTTTAGAAAACACCCTATATGGATTATAGCCCCATGTGTCTTGTGTATCATGGGAACTCCCATAGTGATCATGCTTATATAGCCTAGATAAATACCTTCAACTATAAGAGGCTCTTAAATACCAGGGAAATATCATCCCTCAAGTGGCTTATAAGGTACAAATAGGTAGAGAGGGTTGGGAATTTTTGTATGGGGGCACTAGTATATCACCTCTCCTATAAAGTTATTAGGTGGGGTGCATGTCAAGTTACATTCCTAAATCAATTTACTAGTAAATAGTTTTTATATCTTTCTTGATTATTTGAGTGTTTTGAAATACAAGTGATTTTTTCTAATTGAAAACCAAAAGAAAAAACCTATTTATTCTTAGGTTACATGCATCGTATACAAGATTACCTTACCATATTCTCATCATCACTATTCAATCCATTTCTAATTGATATAGACCTTAAGCATCATACATGAGCTATATATTGGTCATACCCTCCCTAAAAACATTGAAAACCCTTTCTTAGGACATATTAAGCATAGATCCATCACCTTAGATAATCACCTATCACCCTATCCATTTTACCTCTATCTATTATCCCCCTACTCATTACTTTATTTTTATACTATCAACTTATTACTCTACTAGTTTCCATCTATCATCCTGTCATCTTATCATCTTTCCTATTTATAACTAGCACTTATCTAGTTATCATCCTACTAGTTCTAGTCTAGGCACATATAGAATATCATCCTTTTGATAATTTGGATCCTAATAGAGTTGATATATTCCTAGTATTTGGCCATATTGACTAAATTCTAATCCTTCCTTTGTCTAATATCCAGTCTAAAATTCCAAACCCTAATCTAATACAATCCTACCCTATCATAAGTGTTAGTCATCTTGACCATATTAGATCAAATATAAGACATATTATTTCTCACTAGCATGCCTTATCATAAAATTAATCTTATTTCATATCATCCTAAAAAGAAATATTAAATATCACCCATTCAATATATACATCCATTCATAATTCTACCTAAAAATAATGCATAAAACCTAAGAATAAGACAAGTATTGAATAGAGAAGATAATATCCTAATGAAATTATGTGATAAAAATATGGATAATGAAGATAATCAAAGATATATGCACACCGCTAGAGGAGAGGATGAAATAAACAATGGTCTCTTTAGCGATGATGAGATTAGGAATTACATTGACTAATATATTTATGAAAAAAGAGACCAATTATTACCACACATCATTGGAGTAGGAGACCAATTACCCTCTAATTTTAATCTTGATATTTTACATAACTTCATCTAAATACATCCTCATCATAATACTCTTCCCTACCATGATCTAATAAATCAAGAAGAAGAGAATCTTGAACTAGTGGATTATGAGTAAGAATTAGATAATGAGAAAGAAGTCCCTTAAGCTATCAGGATTAAGGTTGATAAAGGAAAATACATCTTAGAATATTTTTTTGATCAACTTAACCAACAAATAAATTCATTAGCCTCCCAAATCTATTCAAGATCCTAGAAACCCACACCCCCAATGAAAATAGTCAAAATTCCTCCAACATACATTAATATTGACCCTTTAAGGCCAAATTAAAAATAAACCATCATTTACCATCTCTTAATGTATCCTTCATTTTATCATGAGTGGAAAGTGATGAAAGAAAATCTTCAACAAATAGACCCCTTAGCATAGGTAAATAAATATAGATATGATTATTTTTATACATCTCCTCTAGATATAAATATCTTGAAAATACCTTTCCCCACTCTTTTTAAGATCCCTAAATTTGACAAGTATAAGGGAAAGGGAGATCCCCATGAACGTCTAATAATTATACATAGCATGCCATGAGTTTTCTTATAATGAAGCTTATTTACTTCACCTTTTTTAAAAAAGTCTCACAATTCCAACTCTATAATGGTTTATGCATTTGCCTAAAGGGTCTATCACATCATTTGAAGAACTATCTAAGAAACTTGTAAGGCATTTATTTTTCAATATTGAACATGATATCACCTTGCTAGACCTGTATAATACTAAAAATAAAAATGGATAATGCTTAAATTCTTTCTCACAAATATGGAGGAGCCTTACTAGTAATTTTCCATGCACTATCATAGAAAAGGAATTGGCTAATATCTTCATCAAAGATCTCAATATGGAATTATAGTATTAGTTGGAGTTAAAATATGCCAATTAGTTTAATGATATAATATAAAAAGGCATATTAATTGAAAATTCACTTTTTGAAAGGGGAAACATCAAATTATACTCTTGAAATGCTCAAAATAAAGGCAACACTTATTTTGATAACATAAGGCATTTTATAAAAATAAGAGCATTATTGGAGATGGATCCACTGACTCAAAACATGTGCAAAAAATTTAAAAGTATACCCCTATCACCAAAAATCAAATTTACTCAAACATGATTGTGCCAAGGGGAAGCTATTAGAATATAAAATGACATTTTAAAAATCTTGGTGTACTATTTGAGATAGTTTTAGGGAAATTGGTTACCACTAATATGATAAATTTGCTAGAAATTAGACCTTTAGATGATAATAAGCCACGTCCTGATTGATATCTAGAAAATGAATTTTTCCATTATCATCAGTTTAAAGGAAAAAAAAAAAAGTGTATGCAATTAAGACATTTCATCCAAAATTTGATAGATAAAAGACAAATAGAAATTGAAGGTGATAACAATTCTTCTCATTTTAAGAATCAATGGTTAGGCATATATCAAGATCCATTCCTTAAGCATGATTAAAAACAAAAAAATATAACCAAGGGATCAAGGTCAAACATCCACTTCCAATAATATTCCATATCACTATACCAACCATATTAATTCCATCAAAATTAAAGTTAAAGTCCCTCAAGAACCCCCAAGTCCACCTCGCCCCATCCTTAAAATCAACAAGGCTACTTTTGATTGTGTACTTACTATGAGACATGGTAAAATAATATTCATGGGGTCACCCCATAAATAATCACTCCCCAAAGAATATCAAAATATTATATTCTTAAAGAAAAACAAAACACTCTAGAAATAACATATGATATTATCCAATAATTAGAGAAGACCCCTACTCAAATTTGCATTTTGGATGTTCTCAAAACTTCTTCTATTCATCAGGCCATATTAAATCAAATATTTCATGACTAAAAATTTCTTATGAGTATTGATACTAGCCAATTTCAAGCTTTAGTGGGTCACCTAACCCAATCTCAATAGATCACATTCAATACCCAAGACATACCACCTATTGGCCCAAATCATAACTATCATTTATACATAGAAGTATCCATATCCAGTCATAAAGTCTCATGAGTTCTTATAGATGGAGGATCTAATTTAAAATTTTGTTAATATCAAGTTTATAAAAAAAAATGGGGTATTCAAAATCATCTTTGGGACCTACACTAATGATAATAAAATCCTATGATGACATTGAATGACCATCGACATGTACTATCCATCTTCTTATAGAAGTGGGTCCTATTGTCTATAAAACTTTAGTTCATGTAATATTATTTGATCTTCCATAAAATATTATTTTGGATCACCCTTGGATTCATGAAATGTTAGTTATACCCTCCACCTTACATTAATGTCTTAAATTCCCACATTTAGGAATGGAGGCCACAATCCTAGGGGAGACTGAATATTTTTGAAGCTGCTAAATAGAAGAGGTAAACTATGGAATTTATTTCCCAAGAACACAAATTTCACCCTATGATCCAAAATTTAAAAAATATGTCCATCTAGATAGTCTTCCATCCCCCTCCTTTAACCCACTAGAGATCACCCATTTAAAAAATATCTCTAAAGGATATGGATAATATGCATACAAAGCCTTTTATGTAGGTAACTTTCCATTATATCCATGTAGCTATGGGTCCCACACTATGAAATAGATTAAACCAACTACTTATCAATTTAGGTCAAAATTATTTACAAGATCAAGAGTAATGTCAGAAGAGAATTTTAAAAAACTAGATGATTCTTGGATAGATTTAAAATACCTTGCCCCATGTTTTCAAAATAAGGAATATCCCTAAATAAATAAGATGATCGATAATATGAACTACATGGTTAGAGGACCAGGTCATGAAAAATAAGGTATTCTATAGCCTATTGATGTTTAAAGATATATAAAATGACTTGGTATAGGGTATAAACCACCTAACATTAGTCTTCATGATGATGTCATAGATACTTCATTAATTCTTGAAGAGTCAACTTATGATGAGGAGATTGAGACAAGTTCTATTTATAGCCATTAAGAATATATTGATGCTAAACCATCCATCTGCACCATCAATCTTTCTCTCTACTAAGTTGACTTGATTGACTAGGATCAACATGAAGAGCCATCATTTTATACCTTTAAAAGTGATGAAGCCATAATTGAATATATGGGAGCTCATAATTACATGCCTTCAGGAGACCAAAAAAGGGTATTTAATATTAGTCTAAATGATTCAAACTGATTTGTATAAAAAAGTGAATCATTGAATCAAATAGAGGATGAAGAATACTATGAAACTAACTTATCTCTAATCACTGAATAAATTGAACAAGCCCCACCTTTGAGTTATTTAAGTCATGAATAGAAAAAGGTATATCAATATTTATGTGTGGAATTTATAGATGTATTTATTTTATATGAATATCTTAACTTGCCTCCTCCCCCATTATATATACAATACCAATCACCATCATTAGTTGAAGAAGTCATAGAAGTAAACATTAAAACTCAAGAAAATATTAAAATAGTAAAACTAGGGGCAAGACTTAAACTTAAAGAAAGGTAGATCATTATTAAGATTATAAAAGAGTTCATAGACATATTTTCATGGTGCTATGAAGGCATGCCTATACTAGATAATTCTTTGGTGGTGCATCACCTAGTAGTCCATCCTAATGCTAAACTGATTAAATAAAATATATGTAAAATGCACCCTGAAGTGGCACCATTAGTCAAAGAAGAATTAAAAATTATTGGAAGTAGATTTCATTCATCCAATTTATTATTCTGAGTGGATTTATAATATTGACCCTATTGAAAAGCCACAAGAAGGAATCTACATTTGTACTGACTTTTGAGATATCAACAAGGCATGTCTAAAAGATGACTTCCCTTTTACCAACATCGACATGATAGTGTATTCAACATATAGATAGGAAATTTTATCCCTCATGGATGGATTTTATAGATATAATCAAATCAAAATTTCTCTTGAAGATTAGCATAAAATACTTTCATTACTCCATGGCAAAAAATTTTCTACCAAGTAATGCCCTTTGGCTTGAAAAATGAGTGAAAAATTTATCAAAGGGATATGACAGTCATATTTCATGATATGATGCATACTATTGTATAATATTATGTCTATGATATTTTGGGCAAGTAAAAAACATGAGAAGGGAATCCCATAGTCTTAAGAATAATCTTTGAAAGGTTAAGGGAATATAAGGTGCATCTAAATCCCAAGAAGTGAGTATTTAGTATTACTTATAAAAACATTTAGGCTTCATAGTGTCACAATGAGGCATTGAAGTAATCCTACAAATTTCAAATCTAAAACTGACATGCCTTACCTACCAACATAAAATAGTTGCATAATATTCAAGGAAAACTACATTATATTCATAATTTTATCTCTTAAATAGCTAATAAATGTCAACCATTCACTCATATACTCAATAAGGGAGATCATTTTGATTAGAATTTAGAATGTAGAAAACATTTGATCAGCTAAAGTAATATCTATTGAATCCTCTAGTCCTTGCACCCCTAGTACCAAGAAAGCCTTTACTCTTGTACATATCAACTATTCCATGTGCCATAAGATACCTTTTAGCACAACATGAGAAAGGAAAGGAGCAAGACATCTATTATTTAAGCAGGACACTTGTGTCATATGGGCTTAATTATACACCCATTGAAAAATATGCCTAGCTATCATATTTACATTTCAAAATATTAAACACTACATGATTGAAAATCAAGTAAATCTCATTGCTAAAGTTGACACACTTAAATATGTGTTATCAAAGTCATCCTTAATGGGAAGAATGGCCATATGGATTATGCTTCTGAGTTAATTTGACATTGAATATGTAAATCAAAATGCCATAAAGTTCCAAATAATCATATATCAACTAGGATCAACTCCTATAAAAAATACAAAACCATCAGTAACCCCCTTCTGAGATGATTATATCTTGACCACTATAGAATCACTAAGATGGAAGCCTTATTTTGATGGATATTTCACCAATCACAAATTTGGAGCCAGTATCATTTCAGTCACACCTCATAGATATTTTACTCCAAAAGCTTTTAGGATATATTTTCCATGTACTGATAATAATACTAAATATGAAGCATTAATAATAGGACTTAAAATTTCCATTTCTTATAATATTCAACATCTTTAAGTTCTTATAGATTCCTAAATAATTATTAAATAGGTCAAAGATTAATTCCAAACAAATGATGGAAAGTTACTTTCATATAAATAAATGGTTGACCAATTGAAGGCAGATTTTTAGTCTATAAAATTTAAATATATACCTAAAGGAAGTAAAAAATCAATGGATGCAATGGATAGTATTGTGTTCTTGTTAGGCATTCCAACAAATTTTCTTGAAGGGAAACTCTTGATTGAACATTTATTGATACCCACCCATCAGACTATCACTTATCATCACTATGTATGGATATGGGGCATATCAATTAGACACATTGGAAGGATATAAATTATATGAGCTAATGAATATAATGATCCTCAAAAGGTTATATACCTAAATATTTGTAATAGCTTGTCTCAAAAACATCTACATTATTGTATATATAATCTTATATATATATACATACATATATATATATATATATATATATATATATATATACATACATATACATATACATATACATATACATACATATATGTATACATATATATATATATATATATATATATATACATACATATATATATATATGTATATATATATATGTATACATATATATATATATATCTATACATATATATATATATATGTATACATATATATATATATATATATATATATGTATACATATATATATGTATACATATATATATGTATATATATATATATACATATATATATATATATATATATATACATACATACATATACATATACATACACACACACACACACACACACACACACACACACACACACACACACACACACACACACACACACATGTATGTATATATATGTAGGTATGTATGTATGTATATATATGTATGTATGTGTATATATATGTATGTAATAATAATAAGTCATCCAATGGTGAAAACTTAGATCTTGGCACCTTAAATAAGCATATTGATGAAACCTGGATTTTTGGTGTCACTGTGAGGAATCCTTTAACTATAAGAATACTATTCCTAGTTATCACTCCTACTTTGGGTCATTTCCTTTTGTGTTGTTCCAATACCATCATCTCACACTTTCCACCTCATTCATTCATCTCCCTCAGACCTTGGTCCTAAGGGTGTATATATGGATGTGCATGTTAGGGTAGTGAATGTGAAAGGTCTATATAAATATGTGGAAAATTGATAACAAAGATAAAAAAGGTAGTTCATTGAAGATTTATCTAGAGAATTTAATCCACTCTTTCCCTATTAAGTCATTTGTCACTTTTTAATATCCCAATCAAAAGGTAGTTGGACTTGACTCTTCGATATTGATTTTATTTTATTAGAATCAACATTGCTGTTGTGGCAAACATGCCCCCTTTTGGTAATAAATGGGGGACCCCTATTTAAAAAAACATAACTAAAGTTCCTGGACCCATTTTATAATTCTCGTTGGCTCTACCTAAGACAAGTATCTTAAATCCTCTATTGCCCTAGTTTTTCCTCCCCAAAAAAGTGATATGGATAATGACCAATTGATTTGATTTATAGGCCTTAGAAATATATAAAAGAGACAAAGGAATATCTCATTGATAATCCATGGTTAGGATAGGATTTATTTCTTTGAAGGTTTAACCCACTAACTTTGTAGGCTTAACCTTACTTAGAAATTCTTAGATTCTTAGTCTTATTCTTGGTGTATCAAATCCATAAGTCCTACATGGCATTTTGGAGCCTATTTAGAATCCAAGTGAATAGTTAATTGGTAGCTATTCATTTATATTTCACATAGTCACTTTATATGTTTTCCATGGGTTTTTCCACATGTCAAAGTCTTAGTGTTTCATGAATTTAGGATATTTAGTTCAAGAGTAGTCAAAGGTTTTGTGCAAGTAAAAAATCCATCCAAAAATTTTGAGGGAAGAGTTAGCGAAGACCAATTTTGAGCTAAATTAATGAAAAGGTAATAGAGGTCTGACATAATAAGAAAAATCCATGCATCTTATGTCAGACTTAATAGTCTGCTAGAGTTGATAGAGATGTCATATCCCAAGAGATCCTAATGTAATTAGTGAGCACCATGTGATTTATTATCAAATATGTTAGTCTCCTAGACCTAATAGAGATGATAGATTTTGGGAGAGCTTGATGTAATTAATAAGTTATACATATCCATAAGGTATAGGTTTTCAGTACTTTATCTAATCAACCCATGCCAAATAAGAGTGACCAATATCCTAATATTGATAGAGATGTCAGATCCCAAGATAGCCTAACCTAAATAGTGAGTGCCACATTAATACATGGTGGAGTGATCAGTCTATTGGTTTTGAAATAGATGTCAGATACTGAGAGAGCCAACCAAATCAAAGTATGCCACATACCCTAAAGGTTAAAAGTGATTAGATCTAATTAATGAGCTCTCACTATAGTTAGATGTGTTAGTATCCTAGTTTGATAGAGATGTTAATTTCAGAGAGCCCAATGAAATAAGGGAGTACCATGTGGCTTGTTATCAAAAGAGTAAATCTCCTTTTTTTTAATAGAGATGTTAGAATCTAGATGATCTTAATGTATCATAGCATAACACATGGCATAACTAATAAGTTTAGTAGGTGAGGTCTAAACACCCTAGGATGGCCAAAATGAAATACAAGTGAAACCATAGGGGCTAATCATAATATACCACATGTCTCCAATTGACATCTTATCCTTCTTGGTATAAAAATAAAGTGATAGGTTGTGCTTAGGTATAGACCATTAACATGAGGACCAATCAAGAGGTGACAAGTGGCATGGAGCTAGATCTCCCAAGAGGCTTTAAGGATGAGGTGGCTATGTACCCACCCCACTTTAGACATTGATGAAGTTGGGAACTAGACCTCAATTAGACAATTTAAAATGACACATCACCTTTAATAGATATGGTGAGTGATGTGTAATCATATGCTCCAAATTTAACTTTAGATTGAGAAATCAAGTGGAAGACTGAGCCACCTACTTAAATTTGAATCCATGATGAGTGAGATGCCAAACTCCATTAATGTAGGGGTGAATATGGATTTATATAATTATCCCAAGGAAAGCTCATCAGTCATTATATCTTTGGACTCCCAACTTTAGATTCCTTGATTTTTGCTCCCACTTGCTAATTTTTCCACCTTATCCTTTGATCAATGATTTTTCATCAAACTTCATCTTGCTGTAATGGCCACTTCATCTTCAAACCCCAAAGCTGAGCCTAAATACAGGGATACTTTGTTCCTTAATGTTTTGATGCAATTTAAAAATTATATTTAATTATTCAAGTCCATCAACCAAGTTACCAAGGAGTCAATTACTAGTTATGATGATCAAGGTGAATTTGAAGATGCCCTATGAGCATACAAGAAGTGTAGCCTACACTGAGTCATGGTCAAGCCTAAATTTCTCCCCTACACTAACTTGTTCATCAAGTTGCTCCTCATTACCAAGTGGGTATATGACATTGTTCATGATTGGGTCTTCTCAAATAGATCACAACACCATATTTATGACATCTCAAGAATGACCTACGAAGCTTATTACAATCTCCTAGACTCCACTCTATTGTATGAATCAATCATGGTGTAAACTTAGATGGAAACCTTCCAATTATACAATGTACTTAAGGATTGGGTAGATAATCGAGATGATAGATGGATGACAAAAGAATATGTTAATGCATACACAATCTACACCTTCAAGGAGAATATATAGACTGGTATGGTCCTATTGAACCGGTTGTTTGGGGCCTCAAATTGACTTCACATCAACATACTATGGGTGTAACTAATTCACATGATCTTAGACCACTCCCAAGTCCTTGACCTGGGAAGGGTAATTAATTCCAACATGGTTAAGTCCATAACAAATGCATGAGTAGGGGAACACTTTTACATGATGATTTATATCATAGATGTAGTATGTGGGACACTCACTTTCAATCCATCTACCTTTCTTGTATGGATTCTTAAAGGCTCTATGGTTTATGTACTTTTTTAATAACTATATGGCCACTAATACAAAAATAACATCTAAGATATTTGTAAGTTTTCATACCTTGTGGTATAAAATGTGATCAATGATACCCTTATTCCTTATTTATTAAAGGAAACTAGAGACTCATTAGCTCCCATCAGAGACTATTGGTATTTTAGAGAGGATACCATCATTTGAATCATGAGAATTCTTAGGAATACTCTTTACTTACTCTCTCATGTCCCAAATTGCCTTAATAAGATGGAAATTACTTACCTAATGGTGGAGGGCATTTTCATACACTGTATTAATCACTAGTAGAAGGATTTACTACATCTTTTGATCATCATCAAGCACCATGTGTACAAATCTTTCCCTCCCCTATAGAATATGGTGATTGATCAGGACTCTTTAGCTTTGGGCAGAGTTAGGCCATGAGACTTGGACCTAAAGGGCATGATCTAAGCCCATTTAGAGAAATATTTAGCTTTTTTTAATCTTAATTATAGACACTAACTAGAGGATGATGATAAGTTGTATTTAAATATTAAGGATGACCAGGAGGTGTTCATGAGGATTAAAACCTATAGGAAGGATAAAGGTAAGAAGATCTAGACTAGAACATACCTAAACCCCTATGCATTTGCTTAGTATTCATGTGATATCACCCAAAATACCCTCATAATTTTCATAAGAATCCTACAAGGGATCCCATCACCTTCATCTCAATGAGAATTAGTTCCCCCTATCATGACACCACATCCACCATATCCATCAACTCAATCACCTCATCCCTAACCAAGTTATAACCATGTCAATTGGTGGTAAATAACCCAAGCATAGGTGAATCCATAGTAGGTGCCTTGAACCCAAAACACCTAAGTTTTAAGATTTGACATAAACAATCACCTAGAAATGAGCCCAAGGTGGGACTGATAGTAAGCACCAATGAAAGTTACTCCCTTTACTCCCTCTACTTTTCAACTACCTCTTGTGGCACCACTCAGATCCCTACCACTTCCATGAACCATTCTAATAGCACCACCTCTTTCCCCTATTCCACCCCCATAACTCTTCACCCAAACATCCATGGCCTTGACCATCCTTAAAAATATACCTTCTTCATTTCCATATTCCCATTGCATTCTCCAACTTAGAACTTTCTTAATGCCCCTATCGATCATTCCTCAAATTTAGGTACTTAAAAATGCCCCATGTTTGCTAACCACCTCAACTGTTCTAGGATTAAGTGTACCCATATACATGTCTTCAATGATTAGGACCATCTTGGTAGATCCTTTGATGTCTCAACAAATTTTATAGTTAACCCCTATATCCCTCTCTACTTTAGCTCCTAAAATAGTGCCTAAATTTGACCTAGGAAAAAGGCCAAGGAAGAAACAAAAGGAAATTCATGATTAATTTATAATATAGGTACCATCTACTTCAATTATGCCTCCCCCACCAATCTCTATAACTCCTTCATCATCAGCTCCATTGGCTCCCCTCATAGTTCTCTAGACCATTTTTTAAATCACCTTAGGGTCCTAGGGATTCAATTTTAATCATCCAATCTCTTCCCTTATATTGAATACCCCCTCTCAAGAGTCATTTCCCCTCAAGTGGGCATGACCTAAAGTTAGTGGTGAGCATAGATGTTCCTTTTGGCCTATCCATTCATCTTTTCCCCTTTCACCCCCATGACTCCTCCTCCTCCACTACTTTCATCATTTAATCCCTTCACTTCTTCCATTACTCTTCTACCTCATCTTCCACCTATCACTTCCATCTCATCTACCCTACTAATACCTATCAAAACATAGGGAATGGTCCTAGTATCATAGGTGTTATATATGATGATTTAAATCACCCAAGAAGTATAATGGGATTTTGATCACACTATGGGGAACATGTAAAGAATCCTCACATATATTTTTGTACAAGAGGTAAATACTATGGTTTGGAAGACCCAAAATGACTTTTTCTCTCTCACCAAAGTGAGGAATTTCAAGGGAAAATATAAAGTGGTGGAAGAACCATTCTTAGTTATATGAGTGACTCATGACATATCAAATAAATTTTTTGAGGACATATAGATCTAGGACCAAATAATTGAGGCACAAGTCAAGAGTTCCTTCCCTACTGAGATAATTGGGCATGTCAAAGACACCCTCCTATAAATATTCTCAACTCTAGTAAAGGTGGTATAGACTATGGTTGATACCTAGGTGCTCATACAATAGACCCAATCCTATTTGGAGAGGATCATTATAATTGATGGTAAGTGCTAAAAGATGACTATTATGGTTAAAAAAGGCATTTTCCTAGAGTTAAAATTGATATCTACTTAAAATTTGGGTTTATATCATAACTAAGTTGGGATCATGACTTTTATGGAGGAGTGGATTACCTTAGCCCAAATGGTAATGGGACCAATGTAATATGGAAAAAGGAATATATTGGCTTATTTAAAGGAAGTCAATATCTTAGTGTTGTTTCACCTAGATGACACTTTGATTGACATAGGTAAATTTGGAGTTCACCTTGGTCACTTTGACCATCATGAGTGGAAAGGTGGGCAAGGTGAATAAGGAGGGAACTTACGTGGTTATTGATCTTTTGAATCAATTCTATAATGAACATTAACTAGGTGTCTAAATTCAAGGTATAAATCAAGGCTCCCCTTTAGGTATACCAAAAACTAACATCCTATGTATAAATTATCTTTTGAGAGCCTCTGATGAACAGTAACAAGATGGATTGGGATTTTGACCTCATGGTAACTACTCTAAAGGCCAAGGAGGCAAAGTCAAATTAGTTGTGAGCTAACTCATCCATTCTACCTCCATGTATCAGTTGAGTTGGCCCCCATAGATATTTTTAGGGAAAGTGAAGAGGATTTTATCCCTTTTTTTAATCATGTAGTTGTAACCACCAAGGGTGGTCATCATGGCCTAGGATGGGAATATTGTCCTACTTAGGGGATAATCCCATACTTATCTATAAAAGTGAAAATGCATTATAATTTTAGGGTAAAAAACAATTATCTCAAAAGTGTTGTCAGAATCAAGCCAAGATTTCACCTACAGTTTCCTTTGCCCCTTTTGAATTATAGAGATTTGGCCAAGATTTGTATCTTTATAATATAACTAGTTGTTTTAAAGAATGTAATTTTATATTTTGTGTAACAAATGTTTTCTTTGTCAAAGTATCTCTCATTTTAGTTCTAAGTGAATATTAGTGCTCATATAATTGTTTTATGGTCATGTTACTTTATGAATGCAATGATTATGATGTGCTTGCCTATCATAAACTATTTTTGAACTCCTTTCATTTTATTTACAATAGTGATAACCTATGTGCAAGCCTAAAATTTATCTTATAAATTTATGTGTTATTGATTGTGGACTTATAGTATTGGTATTAGGTGAGGAATCACAAATCAAGCGTTCTTCACTACTTCCCCAGACTCTTCCCATTATGTAGTAATGGAGTGGAATACTTTGGTGAGACTCAATACATAATGTTATAATTGTGGCAGATGCATTTGGATTGATTACTAAAACATTAATTTCACCTTGATCTAGAAACATTATTTACTAACTTACCCTTCACTTTTTTATGTTTATTTTGGAGATTAAACTACCCCTTCCCTTTTATTTAGAAAATGGTAGAGTGAAATGCATGAAAATCATTAATAGACTCAAGTAACAAACTTATTTCCTCTAGGCCAATAGTATTTAACCCCTAATGGTGGAATTGCATCTCTTAGAGATTATTCCATGCAATCTCCATTTTAAAACCAAATACCTATATCCATACCCTGGGCTAATTTCATATTAGTCATAAAATAGAAGACAAAAGTCCATCAGTGTTCCCACTATTATTTTTTGAAATGTTCAATATCATGAGTATTTTGGAATAGGATCTTGAACCAAAAAACCCCTACTACTAGGAGTAGGGCCTTTTCTTTTTAAGTATAATTTTTATTAGGAACCCATACCTTGAAAGAACATTTTATTGATTTAATCTTATTCCTTCTCCTTTACACTCCATTTTTATGTGCTTAACACACAAAACATCACTAGACAAAAAATAAGGCATCAATATATATGTTGAGTGATGAATTATTTGAGATTATGATTGTTGGTGATAAATTACTAATTATTGTTTGTTTGTGAAACATCTTAAAGTCTAGTTTACCCATCACTAGAGCTAGGTCTTGTCCTATCATGGTTAGTTGGTGGTTTCACCCTTTCAATTCCATATAAGAACTAGGATCAATAGACCTAAAACTAATAAGATTCAAACTAGTTTGTCCCCTCAATCTCTCCCAAACAAACTACCAAGGATGGCTTGGTTACCTAGCTCAACCATTAATGTCTTGAGAGTTATCCATGACTTACCCAAAAAACTCAAGGGATATTTTCCCTATTTCATTCCTAGTATAGGATGGATTACTTAAGATCATGTGACCTCTTACAAAACCACCCTAAGACTCTTGAATATAGAACACAAGGACATAACATGTAGGATTTTCTAATTCGCATTAATGGAATTAGATTATGACTAATTATGTAACCTCCCTAAAGACTCGATCCTCAATTGGGACCATTTTAGTACTTCCTTCCTCACCTAGTTTGGGAAAGTGATAAACCCTAGTGTTTTATACCAATAATTTCCATATATTAAATAAAATCCTAATGATCCTATCAAGAACATAAATGTTAGGTTTAAAAATATGTGCTACCAAGTTATCATGATCTATAAACCCAACCCCCAACTATAACTTTAAATGTATAAAAATTCCTTAGACCGTTGGATGGATATGTTCTTTAGATGAGAACCAACAATAGTGGACCTACCCCTAGATTTTGTAGGGGCCATCAAGGTATATAGATAACTAAACCCACAAGTTCAAATGATGGCCCCCATTCCTAATGTATTACCACAGATGCCCATGTTGAGACTCTTTCCCAATGCTAATTAGAATATACCAATGCTTTAACCACTCCTTGTAATAAATTGACTTTTGCTACTCATGTTGCACCAAACCAACACTTGGGTTTTCTTAACCTAGGGAACCATGTGTTAGCAACCTATGTCCTACCCTTCACTTTACATTATTAATTTATTAGTCACCATGGATGCATATGCTTTATAAGTTATCCCTTGATCATATTTAAATTATCCCACATACATGGGAACTAGTATTTTTTAGAATATATTTAGTATTTAAGTACAATTTTTGAGTCCTAATTAAGGCATACACAAATATTATTGTATTAATTTTTCTCAAAAGAGGTTACCCCCTAAAAGGGGCATATGATCTAAAGTTTATTTTGGGATATTTTTAGAGTTTATGTATTTTTTAATTTATTTTTTGTAGTTCATAATTTTTTGTAGAAGGATCCTCACATTTGGTATCAAAGCACTTTCTTAGCATGTGAGTAGATTTTGTATTTTTTTCAATAATGGATTTCTAAGAGCTACACCATTTATGGAAATATTTTTCCTTGCCTTTGTTTTATACATATTCATTGTAGGTTTGGATAAGGGTAGATACCCCTCCACATAACTTGGGAAGTAATTAGGTATAAACCCTAAAATTAATTATGAGGATTACCATAAGAACCCTGAAGGAGCTATCACATTCAGAGGACCTACCATTAAAAAGAGTAAATGACCCCATCCTGATTAACTAGTTTCTACTAGTGAGGTAAACCAAGAGTTATCGCTTAGGGGTAAATATGTGCCTAGAAATTTTATGGAGAGTAGTAATAATTTAAATAACATTGGTCATTAGAGAGACTCCTTAAAAATATTAAGTAGTTGAATATACTTATGGTCTATACCTAACATAATATTTTTAAAATACTAGCAATAGAGTGATCATAGTTGAGAATAATTGGTCACTACACACTTTTACATAAGATTTTGGTAGGGTAAACCAAGTGATAATTAATATTTAAAAAGAAAATGCCATTTCAAAATATCTCCCTCTATAGTTATGTTGACTCTCAGAATTTCCTAAAACACCTAAAATTCCATTTTTCACATTTTTTCCTTGAGGGTTCATATCCAAACTCCACTTCTATTAGCTTAAATTTTATTTTTTTGATTTTTTGGGTCTTGCCATAAATTATTTAGTTTTTTATCTCTTACTTATAAACTTTCCCATAGTATTCCTTTCCTTTTTATACTCCTCTATCCCTCTTGGAAAATTTTTCTAGTTTTTTCATTATGATTTTGAAAGTTCCCTCACCTTCAACAATCCTAACCAAGAGGTACCAAAAAACTATTAAAAGTAAATTTACCCCTTCTGATTGAGCCCAAATTAAAATATTTCCTTACTAACCATGTCTTAGAACATGTTTTTATATCCCTTGCCAAAAAAACCACTACTTATGGGAGCCATCGATGAAATAACAAAAATCATGGAGGAAGAAATCAAAACATTGAAATCCCAGGTCATTGAGGTAATCAATATGATACATGGACTGAATTAAGAGAATAGCCTTTTGCTCAACAAATTATATGAGTCTTCTTTAGAGAATGGTTCATGGGCCTAAGTTTTAATTTCCATGGTTTAATGATATAGATCCTATAAGATGGATATATCAAGTCGAGTAAATTTTTAACCTTCATAATACTTATTCTATCAACAAAGTCCCAATTAATTCCTTTCACTTGAAACAAGAATCACTCCAATGGTACCATTGGTATATTAAGTTAAATGATGAAACCAATTGGAAAACCTTTGCATCCTTAATTCTAGGTAGGTTTGGTCCCTCAACATTTGAAGACTTTATAGGAGATCTCACCAAACTCTACTAGATAAACATCATTCATGATTATTAGATTGAATTTAAGAAACTAGTTAATCACACTAAAAGGTTATTAGATGTCTTATTCAAGATTTATTTTATTAGTGGCCTCAAAGAGCCAATTTGATTGGAGGTGAAAATTTTTTAGCCCAAAAACATGATGGATGCCTTGGGTTTGGCTAAGTTTTTAGAAGATAAACTCTTAACATGGCATTGACCCCCCACTTTCCCACTCATAAAGAACACAACAAACTAACAACCAACCAAAACCACATTAGCTAAACACTTTATTGAGGTAGAGATATGGGATCATAAGGAGAAAGGATATTTTTTTTAATTATGATGACAAATAGTTTGAGGGTCACATGTGTGCCATAAAATATATCTAATTACTAGATGTGGAATCACCACTAGAGTAGGACAATGAGCCCATTATCCATAAGTTCTAAGATACTCAGATATAATAAATCACCTTAGAAGACTTATGGCTCAGGAGACTTAATCTAATATCTCTCTACATTCATTACCCTCAAACCATGAAGGTCAATGGGTGATTTGAAAACATACCTCTAATTTAATCCTCATTAAATCTGGTAGCACTCATAATTTCATCAATCCCCATATTACAAAGAAGGTAGACTATTTTGTACACCCTGGTTCTAGATTTAAAGTCATTATTTAGAATGAGGTAACATCTCCATTGAAATATAAGTTTTGAAATGTGTGTATTATGATAGGTGATTACACACTTCACTTAGATATGATGTGGTCTCAGGGGTGTAGTGACTCTTCACATTAGGACCTATTATATGGGACTTCTCTGAGATTTAGATGTAATTCATACATAGTGGCTAGAATCAAACCTTAAAATTATTATTACCTAGATTTTATCACATTATAAATTACCATATTATGGAAAATATTTTTAATAAAGGCTCACATGGGGTCATTGCCCAACTGTACTCCATCTAACTCTAGCTTCTTATTACTACTAACTACCCTATTAATTTACAAGTGCTCCTCAACAAACATGCAACCTTTTTTATAGAGCCAATAGTTTATCCCCTTTCAAACACTAAAAATCATCACATTTCACTCATTTTATTAATCATCCCACCCAAAATATAGCCATAAATAATTAGGAATCATTTTTTCATCAAAATTGATCACCAGAGTTTGAAATATTTCTTAGAACAATGGGTCTCATCATGACACAATCAAAATGGGTGATAAAACTTATGGGATATGATTATGAGATAAATTATAATAAGGGTAAATAAAATGTAATGGTAGATGATCTCTCACACACATTCAAGGACCAAACTTCCCTATCTACCATCTCCATGCCCATTCCAAACTAGTTGGAATATGTATACTAAGGGTATGCAAATGATCCCTCCTTACACGACCTCATTTAATAATTGGCTAGTAAACCCTATACATTACCACATTATTCATGGGATGGTGCTTATTTTTGATACAAGGGTTATATATTACTTTCCCATAACACAAACCTTCATTAAGCTATATTTTATTAAATCCATGCTTCTCCAGTAGTAGGGCACTCAAGATTTCTTAAAATATATGAGTGGGCATGTTGAAACTTATTTTGTAAGGGGATGAAATGGGAAATTAAATATATGGTGTATGAATGTGATTCCTATTAATGAAATAAAGGTGAAATAATAGTGATTCCTAGATTATTTGATCCCTTTCCCATTCTTACTAGGATATAGACAAATATTTCTATGGATTTCATTGAGGGGATTCCTAAATCTAGAGGAAAAATAATGATGCTAGTCATGGTAGAATACCTATCAAAATATAATAATTTTTATACCCTCATCCATCCCTATACAACCACCATGGTTGAATAAGTTTTATTTTATTAGATATTATATCTTCATGGCATCCCTTCTTTAATCATCTCTAATCATGATGCAACTTTCATAACCAACTTTTGGATGGAACTATTCTAATGCACATGCACACAGCTAAAGATGAGATGCAGGTATAAACCCAAATAGATGGCTCATAGAAATTACCAATTTTTTTGGAAACATTCCTTTATTGATTTGATTTGGAATAATAGTTACAATGGGAAAAGTGGCTTCCCCTCATAGAATGGTGGTACAATACCTCCTACCACACTTCTACTAAAATGAATCCATATGAAGTGGTTTATGGTCAAGTTATCCCATCATTTATTTTACATACCCCTGACACTTTACCAAATTAGGAGGTTGAAACTAATTTTTGAAATCAAAATTATATTCTCATCACCCTACATAGAAATCTCCATTTAGCACATAACCGAATGAAGTTGTAGGCTAATTAACAATGCTCTGAGTAAACCTTTTAACTTGATGATATGTTTTTTCTTCATCTACATCCATCAAGAAATGATCCTTGAAATTTAAAGGCATCATAATCTTACTCTAAAGTTATATGAGCCATATAAGGTTTTCTATCTGATTGGGTCTATTATTTATAAGTTGGAGCTTCCACCTTCCTCCCAAATTCACCCAACCTTTCATATATCATATTTGAACAAATTTCTTGGAACCACCATTAGATTAAAAATAGTTTTACCATAACTTGATAATGTATTATCCATCCTTCTTGAACTGGAATAAATCTTAGATAAGCACACCTTCCAACTTCATTCTCACTTAATCATATAATTCTTAATTCAGTGGCACAACATGAAACCAAAAGATACAAAATGGGAACCAATATTCCAATTAAACAACAATTCCCACATTTAAATATTTGAGGATTATCCTCACACCAAGAAAAGGCTCCTTAGTTATAACACTAGGTAATGTTGATAGTAATGAAAAATATCCAAACCATACCCTAGGAGTCCATAAAGAATGAGTTGGATACTATTCAGTGAATGGTACAAAAACTTGGTAATGAATTACTTAAGATAAAATGGTAGATGAGTAACTCTAATGTGGAGACTTATATTAAAAACTTCACATATCAAATAGCAAATAGTTACTATAACCATTCACAATCCATCAAAACCCTGAGATAGCCTTACCTAACGAGTGTCAATTTCATGGCATGGAAACCCATGGGGAACTTTAATGCACAAAATTTTATTGTGATTTTGAGATCTTACAAAATGAAATGGAAGACTATGAGGTGGTCCCCAATCACTTAGAATTATCTAACATAGGCAAATCCCCTAGAATTTCCATGATGTCAGAAACCATATAATTCACTATATATGAAGATAAAAAGATGGAAGAGGGTATTAATGAGATGCAAACATTTCATTAGTTCTAAATGAGAAACTACACCCTTAGGAACAAGAAACCATAACAACCCCTCACTACCTCAACTTCCTCAAACAATGGTGTAACCCCACCTAAATAGAATTCTAAGAATGACCCACCACCTCCAAGACCTCAAGAACCTAAATCTCCCATGTTATCCCAAAAAAACTAGAACAAAGGAGGTTATAATATAGTAGAGGACATGAATAATATTAAATCCAACATCATGCTCTATGAACTTTCTTAGATCATAGAGTAACGTGATATTTTAATAAAGTCCTTAACTAAGAAATTGACTCAATCCACCTATGAAAAATCAAAAGTATCCCATTCTAATGTGATCATTCATAAGAATAAGGAAAAATTTCCTCCCTTCCTTTTAACCATTATATTGTTTGTAAAAAACCTAAATAAATTCCTAGTATATTCAGGATACTTAATTGATTTAATTCTAGTAGGTATCTAGGAAAAGTTATTGTTGGTCCCTATCAATTTGGATAAGGTAGTAGTTTAATTAGACAAATCTGAGGTCAAAGTGGTAGGTGATCTTATAAACACCCACATATAGGGGGAGTTTAAACCTTGGATTCAAAACTTCATAGACATCTAGATGGTAGATATTCCTGAAGTCTATGGCATGCTCTTTAATAGAGATTTATATAAATCCCTAAATGAATATATGAACATATAATCATCTCATATGTGGCTACCCTATAGAGGGTCAGCTAATCAAATCAAGGTATATAAGGAGCCCCACATGAAACACATGATAATTGAGTATAATGCCATAAATGAAAAAGTGAACTTAGCATCGTCAAACCTATAGATCTATACACTAAGTATGAAACTAGCCAAAAATACAACTGACAATCAACCAAACTTGTTAGGCATATGGTCTCTTTATGTAGATGGGGTACATTCCAAACAAGGTAGTGGGGCTAATACTCTACTAATAGACCCCTAAGGAAAGAAATACCTAACAATATATAGGTTGTAATTCCCCTAACTTTTTTTTGGGTAGAGTATAAAGTGTTAATCTCAGGATTATAATTCACATTAAAACACAAGGCAAATGAACTAATAGTATTCTATGACTCTGAACTGACAGTCAACCAGATTAGGATTAAACTTCGATGAAAACTATCATACCTTAGAAGGTATATGCATATATCTTGGGGCTTAATCAAAATGTTTAGCACATTCACTAGAATTACTATCCCTAGGGGAGAAAACCAATTTTATCACTCACTCGCATCTAAAAAAAAGCTTAACCCCTTAGATGACACTGAATTATAAGGATTCTCTATGGAACTTGTCCTTTGGCCTCTTATCCTTGAAAATGTGATGAAATTTCAAGTATTTGAGTATTACCAATATATCATCCAATTATTTAATATCATGGGGGTATTTGAAACCCATATCATTGATGAGGCAAATAGGGATAACCCTAAGAATGAGCTAGACAAGGATGGGATCCTTAATATTCATGGCAATTAGATCCCAAAGGGGATGATTTCATTGGAAAGAGTGTTTGATATTTTATACCCCTCATTCTAGATAATGAATTCTAATTTTAAGAACCAAAAAATCCATCTCATCAACCTTGGCTTAGTAAAAAACCCTCTGATGGTCAATGTGGGTCCTAACTAGATAGAATCTATAGTAGAGCAGTTACAAAAACTATTACCAAGTTACGAGTATGTAATTGCCTAGGCCTATGGAGACCTTAATGTCTTTAAACTGAGAGTGATTAATCATACTATACATATCAATAAATATCAAAGACTATTTAGACATAGGTATAGATCAGTAAACCCAATATTGGAACCCTTAACACACAAGGAGGTCCATAAGTTACTACTAGGATAGTTTTCCCAATTTTCCATTATACTTGGGTGGCCAACCTAGTGCCCATCCAAAATAGAAAATGGATAAATTTTCCTATGTGTATACTTTCAAAAATTGAATCGAGCTGTAGATAAAGAAAATTACCCATTACCATCACTTGATGAAGTAATCCAAATGGTGAGTGGATCCCAAATGATGTCCTTTTTGGATGGATTTTTAGGATACAACTAGGTCTTGGTTAATTCAGAATACCAATCTAAAATAAAATTCAATACCAAATGGGGAACATTTCCCAACAAATGAATTCCCTTTGGGTTGATCAATGCTAGGGATACCTTTCAAAGAGAAATGTATTTTTATTTTGAAGGAATAATTGGTAAGTGTATAATAATTTATATGGATGACTTGACTGCGTTTTCAAAATATAGGTCAGATCACATATTCCACTTGGATAAAGTGTTCAAAAGGTACAAAAGATATGGCATTTCCCTGAATTTAAAGAAGAGTGTGTTTGGTGTCACCAAAGGTAAACTTATCAGCCATATTATCATAAAATAAGGTATTATTATTGATTTAGAAAGAGCTAAAGTGATATATAAATTAAATTTACCTAATAAAAATAAAGAATTTAAATCCTTCTTTGGGAAAATTAACTTTGTTCATAAATTAATTTCTATATTTGTTGAAATTGTAAAACCCATTAATGCTATGTTAAATAGGATATGAAGGTGGAATGACATGCATAATAAAATAAATATTTTCAAGATATCTAAGGAACCATTATGAAATCCCATGTCCTTATCAAATTTGAATATGCACAAGGTTTATATATCCACCCTTTTGATTTTGAGCACACCATTATTTCCATCCTCACCCATAAATTTGATGGAGAGGAACATCTTGTTGTTTTCATGATTATCAATATAAAGAAAGTTGAATAAATATATTCTAATCTTGACAAACATGCCTACACCCTAGTTAAAGGAGTGAAAAAATCTAGGCACTACATTCTCAAGATAAGGTGCATGCCATCATCCCAGAATTAGCAATAAATCAAATTTTAGGGAAGAATAAATTGGGTGAATGTAGAGGCTGAAGGATGACAAAGTTATAGGAGTATGACTTGGAGATAAAATCAACCAAGTTGGTTTATGGATAGGACCTTACCCAATTGATAACTAAAATAGACTTGAGAATAATTATAAACCAAATAGAGAAAGAGTTGATGCCATAACTAGAATAGTATGCCCTAATCATGCATTTCCTGCTCTATGGAAATACACCTCTTAAACTCAACCATACGTCAATGAGATCTCTCTAGTTTAAAGTTGTATAGTATATGTTGAAGAAGGGAATTATATTTAGAAATAATTATGGAATCTACCTCATATATTTATCCCTGGATGAAGCCAAGGAAATAATGGTAAGTTTACATGAAAAATTAGGAGATGATCACCCTACAGTAAACAACATGACACACAAGGTCCTTTGGGTGGGATACTATTGGCCTACTTTGTTTAAAGATATTCATGTTCACATCCACATTTTTCATTAGTGTTAAACCTTTACCAAGAGGGAAACCCATGTGGAAATGCCACTTAAACCCATGATGGAGTCACCATTTTATTAATGGATACTAGATTCCATCAAGGTCATCAACCCTAACTCATCAGATGGCCACAAGTTTGATCTCATGAACATAGATTATTACACAAGGTGGTCTGAAGAAGTTGTGACAAAGAGAAGTATCACTTCCAAAGTCATCAAATTCATGGAGAACACTATAACCACCTGATTTTGAGTCTTGGTCTCTTTGGTATGTGATAATAGTTATGCCTTCCAATACATGGAGTTTATAGAATGGGATTATGACAATGGTATCACATTGAGGTTCTCATCAAATCACTATTCTTAAGGAAATAGATTGGTAGAATCCAAAAATAAGAATTTAATATATGCCATAATGAAATATGTAGGAAATAAGCCCTAGGAGTGGCACTCATTAAAAATTTCTTTAGGGGATAACCACACCAGGTATAAACAATATCTCAAGAGCTCTCCTTTCCTTTTAGTCTATGTATTTGAGCCAATCATTCTAGTCACACTCAGACTGATGACTTATAGGTTAATGCAACAATTCATGGAACCATATGTTAAAGTGAATTCCAATCTCCTAGATATCATTTAGTTAGAGTAATATTAAGATGAATCCCTATAATATTCAAAAAACATTAGGGTATTATCAAATGATGGTTTGATAAAAGGGTTAAGATCAAAACTTTTAAGATCTCTGATATGGTATTAATGTTGGATAAAGCCCATGAAAAGAAAGGCTATCACTAAAAAATTTATCCTTTCTAGATTGGCTCTTATCAAATAGTCAAAATCATAGGCCAAAATGCCTTTCACCTCAAGGACCTAGAAGGCAATGACCTATCACTCTTGGCAAAGGAACAATTCTTGAAACACTAATTCTTGGCTACTATGTCTAGTGTAATTTTAGAATAGCCTTGGTGAGCAATGATAATGTATAGAGTAGGTTAGTTTGTCTTATTTGTGTGTTTATATTTTATTATTATGTTATTTATTTCTCTTTTCCTTTGTTTCATTTATTTGGTTATGTCCTTATATCATTCACCCACCCCGAATCTAGCCCTTGATCAAAATTAAGAAAATGAACCCCATTGTGAGGGCTCCCCAAAAGAATTTAGTAGCCACTCCGAGTGATGACCAAATATTGAAAGGTAATTTTGAGTTAAAGAGGACCAAAGTTGAGTCTCGAATCAAAACAAACTAGGGATGATGAGTGAGTCCTTTACATTTTATATCTTTAGGGCTCATGATTCTCAAAGAAATAATTGGATTTTGGAATGGCTAAATCCCAATAGAGGCCACCAAGCTACACTTAATATGAATTATTAAAAAATGTGGGACCATTCAAGATAATAAAAAATTGACTATATATCCAAAACTTAATCTTCACCTATCACCCATGACTTGGTCTCAAACCCTCAATGGACAAATATTGCTAAGCCTCTTTATAAATAACCTTGGAAGAAGACTAGAAAACAAGTAGAATTTAAATTTTGAGTCTTCCTCAAAAGGGCCATTGAAGAAAAATCAATCATAGGATTTCTATCTTAGCTAGTAGTGGAACAAGGCATTAAATAGGGCTAGATGTATCTTTGTCAGGGCTATGGATGGCTAGATAGTAGTAGAGAAATGTCCACACCATTTACCTCTAAACCATGAAATAATTAACACCCTCAAATAAATTTGATGTCCAATTTGATCTTGATTTCTTGAATAAAGTCCACAATTAGATAAGTTAATTGAAAATCACTCCTTACACACATTGGTGATATTTTAAAGGATAAAATATTAGTATGTCACTTGTTGTTACATGAATTTAGCACTTTATTTTTTAATACATTGAAAGATATATCTTGTAGTCTATGTGTTTTGTAGGAATGGATGGTTAATAGGTCAGGTTCTAAACACTTGTCACCACTTTCCCCATAGAAGTCACCATTTATTATGGCCAACATACCCCCTTTTCATAAGAAATGGGGACCCCTCTTTTTAAAACACATAACTATATTTCTTGAACCCATTCTCTCATTCTAGTTGGATCTACTTATGCCAAGTCTCTAAAATCCCATGTCGCTCTAGTTTTTCCTTCCTAATCAAGTGGTATAGATAGTGACCGATTGATCCAACTTACAATATTTAGAGGTGTAGAAAATAAAATAAGGAAAATACAATCAATACTCCATGGTTAGGATAGGATTTTTTTATTTTAAGGTTTAACATTCTAAATTTGTAGGTTTTCCTTTACTAAGAGATTCCTAGAGTCTTAGTCTTGTTATTATAGTATCAAATCCTAGAGTCCTAAGTGGAACTTTAGAGCCTAGTTAGTGGCTAGGTGAGTAGTTAATTAATATATATTAATTTATATTTCACTTTGTCATATTTTATGTTTCCATAATTTATTCCATGTGTCAAAGTCTCATCATTTCATGACTTTAGGATATTCGGTTGAAGAGTAGTCAAAGGTTTTACGTGAGTAAAAACTCTAAACAAAAGTTTTGAGGGAAAAGTTGGAAAAGATTAATTTTAATCTAAAGTTAAAAAGGGTGAGAAAGACCTGAAAAAATAATAAAATTCCACATGGATTGTGTCAAATTTGTCTATCTCCAATACTTAATAGAGATGTCAAATCCTATGAGAGCCTAATATAATCAACAAGCATCATGTAATTTATTGTCAGACATGTCAATATCCTAGACATGATAGAGATGTTAGATTCAAAGAGAACTTGATGAAATAAATAATTACCATATGGACCTAGGTTAGATGTTATCAGTACTCTAAATAATCACCCCATGCCACATAAAAATGGCTAGTTTCTTAGACCTAATAAAGATGTCAGATCTTGGGAGAGTCCGACCCAGTGAGTGCCATGTCAACTAGTGGTATAGTGGTCAATATCCTAGTCCTTAAAGAGATGTTAGATGTTATGAGATCCTAACCAAATAAAAATTACCACATGCCTTTAAGGTTAAAAGTGCCTAAATCTAATCAATGAGCTCTCACCATTGTCATATGCGTTAGTCTTATGGTTTGATAGATATGTCAGAGTATGAGTGAGCTTGACATAATAAGGGAGTGATACATGAATTTTTGTCTAAATATTAGTATATTTTTATCTAAAATATATGTAATAATATGAAATAACCTAATGTATCATAGAAAAACATGTTACATAGCTGATCAGTATAGTGGGTGGGCCCCTAAAGGCCCTAAGATGGCGAAAATAAAACATAGGTGAAATCATGGGGGTTAATAAGAAGATGTCACATGTCCCTAACTAAAATATAACCCCCAAAGGGTATAAAAATGAAGTGATAAGTGTATACACATAAAATTTTCAAAATTTATCAATTATTTATGCTTTATATCTTGTAAGAACCCATCAAGTCTCAATCTCTCTGAGTGTCTGCCTTAAAGGGTGCATTGGGAAAGGGGTGGGCAGACCATTGGTTATTTAAATGATTTTTTTCTCTTACTTACAATTTTTATCAATCCAAACAAATCCTAAAAACATTCCCCTAAGATTTGTCTCCCATTTTTCACCCTCCTCTAGTCATTTACCACATTCATTAGCCCTTCCCTAATGTAAAACCCTTTTTGATGGTTTATATTACATAGTCAGCCCCATCAACCTTGTAATATTATTGATAAAACTTATTAGGTTCTAGGTTAACCCATGACTAACCTAGTGTATGACCTAATTTTCTTTTGTCAATAATGATACTAGGTCAATTGTGTTAACCTTATCAGCCTAAACTTTTAAAAAGGACTAGGGTTAGATCCACCTATATAAACACATCTATTTTTCCATTTCTAATGGAATATAAGAATAATTAAGATATATTTCAAATCTATCAACCATTATACTTGAGGAGAAAGCTTATGGTTTCATACTTTCTTTGGAGATATGAATCTTGTCTTGTGGAGAAGTTTTTTGGATGCATTGATAGGTTGTGTAGCCTAGAGCTGATTTATCCTTATCATCCTTACATACTACAATAACCTCTTGTGAATAACCTTTTCTAAGGGAGATATTTAGGTTAAGTGGGATAATATTCAAAGGTAAGTATTCTTAACTTTGTTCCTCCTTTATAGGAGTAGATAGATATGCATTTGTAATTCCCTTCTATGCATTAGGATTCCATATACATTGATGTTAGTATATGTCTTCTACGCATGTTTACTTTTCATGTTTATTACCCCACCTTGTGCATCAATATTTGGTGAAAACTATATTATACTTTTGATTTACTTATTATTTTAGTTAATATGAAAACATAAGACCTAGTTAGGGTTATTGCATAGTTTTGCTTGATTGGAGGCTTTAGATTCCTCCATAGTGATATTATTATGGTAAGAGATCCTTTGATTAGGTTTAGTGGATCCATATTTTCCATGACCCAAAATATATAATGTATTCCCAATTAGAAGTGTAAGTAGTATTTATCTTCTTCGATCTAGGATTGATTTATAGATTTACTGCATTTCTCATTGCATACATTTTGGTGAACTTGACATGAATCGAACCCTTATAGGTTTTATTTCACACTTTAATTTTTTAAAATATTATTATCTTTTTATATATTTTAAGTACTATATCAAAAAAATT
The DNA here is from genome assembly GCA_037957365.1 of Torreya grandis. NCBI lineage: Eukaryota > Viridiplantae > Streptophyta > Pinopsida > Cupressales > Taxaceae > Torreya > Torreya grandis. The sequence goes on along the minus strand of JARHVA010009062.1, from coordinate 243,917 downwards.
TGGTATAGTTCTAACTCTGTGTGTGTAGGTTTAACACATAGTCACATCAAAATGACTATGTTTTATCTATGCAGGTCTTCATTAGATGCATGCTACTAGATCAAATAGGTTGAAATAATAATCATTTTCAATTATAGATAATAATACAAGGTTAAATAGTGTCAATTTATAATCTTAATATTTCTTGAAGAATATAGGTCAACAAAATAGGTTGAATAGGTCGACATAATCATCTTATTCTTATTGGATCAAACTAGTTGACTTAATTTGTATAATTTGAAATCAACATTTAAGGAACTTAAGCATAAAATTTTCAATCCTAATTATCTTAAATCCCACAAAGGTTCCTATATTTTATCTCTCTATCATTTCAATACTTTCTTTAGTTCTATTTTGTACAAGTTAGTAGTGTTTAAAACTGTAACCCTAAAGCCAATTAGGTCAACCTGGTCAACTTAGTTCTATAGCCTATTTTCTATATAAAAGACATAGTAAACTTATTTGGATCTATTATTAAATAATTTTCTTCTACATAAAAATAGTGACCCATTCAAATATTCTCGTTATTATTTGAATATAGTGTCATCTAAACTAATTTTGTACTATTCTAAATCAAAGAATTAACAACTATTTACTAGTAATTAATTCAAACTCTCATTTTCAATTATTTACATAATTAGATAAATTTACATAGAATAAATATGTGGTTTTTCAAATTAAAATTTAGTTATACTATTTTTCTCTTTTGCACACACTACCAAATCACACAATATTCAAAACACATTTAAACACATTAGCCAACCTTGGTACAAGGTTTTATGACGTGTGCCCCAATTGGATCACTCATAATCTAATTATTTATGTGCTTGATTTCATTTCTTACTTCACATATATAGAAAAAAAATCCCTATTTTATCACACTATTGTTATGTTCAATAGTCTCTTACAGACTATGTTTTCCCTTGTTAGCAATACATAGTCAACCTGTATGACTATGTATGATTCTCATCTTGTTTTCTCTCCTAATATTCAATATAGAGTCAAAATATAAAATATTTCATCTTTCCTTTCTAGTTCATTTACATAAATAAGTCAACTTGTACAACTATGCACCCTTATCAACTTATTTTATCCTCTATCTGTAATATAGAGTTGACATGTATGACTCTGTACTCTTTTTTGCCTATTGGATTATAGTACGTGGTCAACCTATTTGACTATGTATCCTTCTTGACTTCTCTTATTTTCATCATCTTAGTCTTCTTTTCTATTTCTCTCTGATTATCAAATTCCTATTTAAAGACAACATTGAATTGAACTCAATAAATATGATGAGATTCACTAACCCTAATAGGTTTTACCATAAATATCTTGTGGATCCTACCCTAGATGAAAGTAATGTGCATGTAGTCATTCTCACTACAAACTATGGCACCCCTCCTCATGCATATTCAATTCACAACCCTCTTTTCTCCTTAGAAGATTATCCTAAATTAGAATATACTCCAGAAATGCTCTTCTGTATTAATGAATTTCCTCAACATCAAGTAAAATATCCTTCTACTATTTACTATCTTATTATAAGTGGTCAAACCAAGGATCCCCATTAACATTCCCCCACATTCTCCCATAGATTTTGGGACACTAAATTATTTTCCTCTCAACCTCTTCCTTCTCTTTTGACCCCTTCTCATACTATGACATATCCCTCTTTAATTTCCTCCACCTCCATACCCAATATATCTACTAATATGTCAAGTTATACATCTAGTGGACCTCTTCTAGGACCCATTCTTCATAATTTTTCAACTAGTGCATATTTTCCACACAAGTAAATAATTCTACAAGTGCATTTCTTACTATCAATTCTTCTCAAGTTATAGATAACATGCATGCTACCACCCATAGTGTTACCCAAGCCACTAATACCAATTCCAATGATTCACATAATATAAATAACACCACTCAAACCCATTAACTTCAAGTGAAAACTATTAACCAAATGACTACTTTCCAAGATAATAATGCCAACCAAAAAATGCAAATGCAAAATCATCTTACCCATCTCAAATATCACCCTCAATAGTTTCCATGGTGAACACATAACCAAAATGCCCCCCACCTCCTCTTCAATATTACCATGGTAATCTCATCTCTTAACCTCCTCTTATTAACAAAATAATCAAACACCTTCAAAATTAACCCCTTACACATCAAATTTCTAACATAGATATAGGAGGTATCACCCCTACCATTAGTTAAAATGGGTCAACTGATCCACTCTACACTTAAAAAATATTTTTAAATGTATACAAATATTTGATAAGGTTAATTAATTTTTCCTTTACCAATATATTAGCAAAAACTCTCTTTGGAGATGCTTTATATTGGTATAACCAACTCAAATCTCATATATCACTATCTTGGAATATTTATTTAATTCTCTAGTACAAGAGTTTCAAATTAGTGGCCTCCCTAAAAATACCTTGGCCCATTTTATCAATTGTAAGCAAGTTGAAATGAAAACTACACAAGTTTCCATCAAATGGTGGAAGACCTTGTCCAATAATGTGAAAATATATTGAAAATGATAGCCTCTCATCTATTCACCAATGCTCTTTATCCTAAGTTGTAATATCAAGTTTAGACTCTCTCCATACACTTTAAAAGAGGCCATTTATTAATCCAAGTACCAATATTTATTCATGCATCAATTTGATGTATCCAAACCTTCTATGGGTACTCTCATGCTAATAAAAAATAAAAAATTTCATGTTAATAATTATAGTGTCATCAATTATTATGATACCATTCATAATATTCAAGCTGTTAGTCCCAACCAAGCTCTAAAACAAGATTCTCTTCCCAACCACGTCCCTAATCTTCATTCCTCTTCAACAAGTAATATCAATTTTCATAAACCTTTATCCTTAATGGAGTTAAAAAAGTGTCTACCAAGGCCTCTTCCATGAGAGCTTGATCTCACTCATCCCATGAAATCTTGGTACAAACAAAATAAATTTTGTTGGTTTTATGCTAGTTGGGTTCATTCTCATGAAACTCATAGGTAATTACATAATTTTCCTATGGATTTTCTCCTTGGTCCTAGTTTTGACCATGATTATATCATTCATAAACATAAAAAAGCCTATGAAATTACCATCAAATCCCATGAAACATAAACTAAAACTAAAGCTTTAAACTATGTTAATGTTCTTTTAGCTATCTATAAAGATCCTCTTATTAATCACCAAGACAACAATGATAAGCCTAATCATTCTACCAATAATGTTGACAGTCTTATAGACTTAACTCCTAAAGAGAATGTGGTCAATATGAATAATCTACAAAGGGTATTTGCCTTCATTGATACACATCCCATCCACACTCCTCAATCATCTCACACTTTTCATGTTATCCAAGAATCTTCCCCAACTCACATAAAAAAGTTGGGGCAAGAAGACCTTATATACTTCAATGAACCTCTAACACCTCCATTATATAACACTTCTCATACCATTTATACCATTACTTCAACCTCTTTACCAATCACCAATGATACTCAAACTCTTTTTTTCATCATCCTAATCATATTATGTAGCTCCTATTTAAAATGAACATACCTCATCCCCATAGTAGGATATGAAACCACCATATCTAGATTAGAAGATAACATTTTACAAAAGTGAAAAGAGATGCCCATAAATGTTAATGAAAAAATGGATGCTTCTCTTTCCCTCAATTATTAATTGCTTCTATGATCCTTTATGAGATTATACTTCAAGAAAATGATGCTCCATTTTTATCAATATCCAAATTGGTGATATCCAAGTTAAGTGTTCTTTGATTGATAAGGGTTAAAGTACTTATGTTACCTCTCTCAATTTTATTAAAACCCTTGGATATTATAAATGTAATATTGAATCCACATGCAACATGTTTCAAGGTTGTGACCAAAGGAAAATATCTACCTTAGGTTATGTGTGGATCCCTATCACCATTCCACATATCATTGTTCAAGTGAAGTTAATGATATTCAAATTTCCTCTATCTTATAACATTTTCTTTGGTAGGCCATGGACTCATCACATGAGAGTATTTACCTGTTTTGCCTCCCAATGTGTCAAATTTCCTCATAATTTAGTAATATATAGGATTCAAGGTGACACTAACCCTTGGAATTTCAAACAATTCTAGGACCAGAGTGTTTTCAAAATGAAACCCTTACCAAATTTTCCATTTCATGAATATTAATAGTTTAACTTTCTTATCAACTCCAAATGAGGTTACAATGGTCACCTCAAACTCATAAAGAATATACCACCTAACCTATTATATTCATATGATGATGAGCCTAATCAAATCAATCTTAAAATCAAAACCTCATATCTCTCTCCTCATCTCATTTCTCATCTTCCACCTTCTCTAAATTTGCATTCTCATCAACCACCTAGTTATGATATATCCATTGTCTTAACTAAGACTTGACATTCCATTCATCATAACATATTTAATGACACATCTCTATTTATGTCACTGATCTCCTTACACTTAACTATGACAATGGTTATACCTTAGCTGACCCATTTTTAAGAGGTCTTATTCAGGCTTGAGATGTTGAAATTATTTTTTATTATTCCTATTTGCTTCAGTCTTTCCATATATCTTATCATATTCCATATCATATAATTCCCAATTTTAATATGTTTCCTCTTGTTCATAGGGTAGAGATGGTGCATATACCTTTAGTTTCTAGAGATCCTCATAAATGTATGCTTATAGATTGTGCTTAAATGGTCCCTATCATTTTGATAGATAACAAGATCCCTTTAGCTAACTTGTCCTTGAGATGCTTATGATTTCCATCAAACTTATATGCATCCTTCACCTCCCTTAGTTGAGCCCATTTTGGATCTTATTCCCACTCCCTCTCTAGTTGAGTCTCTTCCTATTTATGATCCTATTTCTCCTTTAGTTGATCCTCATCCAATATTTCCACTAGTCCCACCTTCCTTTGGTGATGGTTTGTTCCCTTTATCGTAGCTTGCTCATTTTCCTACCAAATGGTCTGATCAAACATATTGTGATATTTATAAAGTTTTCAATCAATGGAATAAATACTATTCATTACACCAACATTCCTCAACTTTTATTTCCACTCCCTCTATTAGTACCCAAAAAGTCTATGAACAAGATAGATGTTGCTTCCATGGCACAACTAATCATTCTTCCACACACTATTATAAGCTATGATAATATAAAGATACCTTATATCCCAATACTCCTAAGCTAAAAGACAAGGCTATACTTCCCCTAAAATTACTACCTGAATATCTTCCCAAATATTAAGAGGTGTATTATCTCTAGCCCTAATGTAGTACTCATCACACTGATCATTCCCAGATCCTTTAGTAGCATCTCAAGGATCACATCATGACCATTATTGAATATACCACCCTTCCTCCCACATGTCACCCTTATAATAATGCTCCCCCTTCTTCCCCTATGTCCCCTCCACTTATGGTCCCTTTTCCACCTATAATTTTTCCACCTGTGATTCTTGTACCCATGGATCTTCCTTCACATGTGGCCCCTTATCCACTAGTGACTCCTTCACCTATGGCACATTTTTTATTAGTGACCCCTTCATCTCCTAAAAATTCCATTCTCATCCCTTCTCAAAAGAATCCCCTACATGATAATACTCATCAGCACGATCCTTCAAGTATTCATACATTTTTTGTCAAAGAGATTCAATGTGAAGTATTTTCTCAACTTTCCCTAAAGACTAATGAGACTTTAGCTTAATAGAGAATTATTAGATGTTATGGATAATGTGTGTGGACAAATCTACCACTATTTATGAACAAAAAATAATTTTATTTCATTTATTTCCTCATTTTTGTTATACATGTGCTCCAAATTCATATTTATATATCTTATATCATTTGACATTATGTCAAATTATTATTTATCTTACATGACTTATGTTTGGTACTACACGTTGCTTATGATGCCATTTTCATGAATACATCATTTTTATCTATGTGTTACTTTTATATGGATATCTTATTCATTCTCATGATTGTTTGCTACCTTATCTCTATAAACATAGATAATTGTTATTGTGACTTGGTTATACAAACGTTATTCCCTTTAGTCATTCCTTTTTTACCATGTGACTAGTTATCAAATAATTAATCTCATTATAATCTAATTTTACTGATCCACCTTGTATCTCCCTTTATTTCCATTATTTCCTTTTGAAAACTAAGCATACACATGTTTAACACTTGATATAACATGTGAGTTCATATGTAATCCTACGTGTGTTAGTCCATTATGTATTTGGATACTTAGCTTCCTTTAGATAAATCCTAAAAGCTCATTGATGTGTATCACTTTATCTATCATGATTGGTCATTCCAAGTCTAAATGGAGGAGGAATCTTAAAATCCATAAAAATTCAAAAGCTAAATCATTTAACAAAAGGCAATGATCTAAAAGGCAACATTAAAAATTTCAAAATTTAAATCACACAAAAATACATGATTTTAAGAACATCTCCTTTTTCTAAATCAAAGTTAAATATCCATAGTTAGCCTCATGATAGCATCAAGGTCTATTGGGGTGTGGTAGGCTATTATATTGGAAAAAAGAGAATAAATAAATCTTTTAGTGATACCTACTTTATCACACAAGTACCTAATCTTCATAGTAGACTGATGGCTTTATAAGAGGTCTTAAGGAATGGGGAACACGTTGTGAAAAGGTAGGTCCACTTTAATTTTTTTGTTCAAAACAACCAACATGAGTTGATATTAGTACCTCACTTATTTTCCTACACATCTTTATTCCAATAGTGAACATGTATCCTTTGTATATTCATTGTCACTAGTCACTTAATGTCTTTTGTATGTACTTAGTGTGCCTCATGTTTCATAAGGTCTTCTCATAAGACACCTTCACATTTATTACATATCATTCTTTATCTAAAATGCTAAGTTAAGTAAATGTATGTGTTTCTTAATTATGTCCTTTCATTTATCTTATTTTCTCCTTATTTTACTTTATTTAGCTTTAGCATTGTTTGTCACTATGTTCTTTTCCCAAAGAACCATCCCATGTTGCACCTACATGACACATGCTGATATTTGAGTGGGGCATATGTATACACATAATATTTTAAAACTTTATCAATTACTTACTATTTCCATCTTTCAAGAACCCATCAAGTCTCAATCTCTTTGAGTGTATCAGGAAACGGGTGGGTAGACCAATGGTGCTTTATAGGATTATTGTCTCTTATTTCCACTTGCTATCAATATAAATAGCTACTAAAAACATTCCCCTAAGCTTTGCCTCATATTTTACAACCTCCACTAGTTATTTACCACATTCATTAGCCCATCCCTAAACTAAAACCTCTTTTGATGGTATATGTTACATGAGTGACCCTATTGACCTTGTACTCTTATTGATAAAACTTATTAGGGTTTAGGTCATCCCCTAGTTGACCTAGTTTATGACTAAATTTGTTTTTGTAAATAATGATACTAGGTCAACTAGGTTGACCTTGTCAGTCTAAAATTTTGGAAAGAAATAGGGTTAGATCCACCTATATAAACACATAAATTTCACAATTTATAAGAGAAGAAAAGAATAATCAAGATATATTTCACATCTACTTATCTAACATTCTACTTGAGGAGCAAGATTAGGGTTTCATACTTTATTTGGAGAAATGGATCTCATTTTATAGAGAAGTATTTAGATGTATTGATAGGTTTTGTATCCTAGAGCTAATTTATCTTTGTCATCCTTACATACTAAAATAACCTCTTATGAAGCACCTTGGCCAAGGGAGAGATTTAGGCTCGATGGGTTCATCTTCAAAGGTAAGTATTCCTAAATTTGTTCCTCCTTTGTAAGAGTAGATAGATATGCATTTGTAATTCTCTTTCATATATTAGGATTATATATACATTGAAATGAGTATATGTCTTCTATGCATGTTTAATTTTCATGTTTATTACCCCCACATTATGCCACAAGTTTTGGTGAGCACTAGATTAGATTTGTGCTTTACTTGTTATTCTTTTAGTGAATATGAACACATAAGACCTAGTTAGGGTTATTGCATAGTTTTGCTTGATTGGAGGCTTTAAAACCCTATTTATTGATATTATTTTGGTAAGACATCCTTTGATTAGGTGTAGAGGATCCATCTTGGTCATTACCCTAAATATATAATCTATCCCAAATAAGAAGTGTAAGTAGGATTTATTTTCTCAAAGCTAGGATTGATTTATATATCTTTTTTGTTTATCATTGAATATATTAGGTTGTTATTAGGTATAAACCATTGACATGAGGACCAATCAAAATGTGAAAGTGGAATCAAACTAGAGATCCTAAGAGGCTAATGATGAGGTGGTTATGTACACACTCCACTCCAAACATTGATGAAGTGGGAAACCAAACCATAATTGGAAAATTTAAAATGTCGTATTCACCTTTACTAGATCTAGTAGCAACATGTAATCATATGCTCCAAATTTAACTCTGGATTGGGAAATAAAGTGTAAGATTGAGACACCCACTAAAATTTCAATCTACAATGAGTGATCCAACAAATACCTTTAATGCAAGGGGATGAATATGGATTTATATAAGTATCCCAAGGAGATATCATTAGTAATTATATCTCCAAAATACCAAATTTAGACTCCTTGATTTTTTCTCCCATATGTTGCTTTTGATGCCTTCTCTTTTGACCAGCTATTTTTCATAAAATTTAATCTCACCAAAATGGCCTCTTCATCTTAAAACCTCATGGCCAAGCCTAAATATAGGTATACTCTATTACCTATTAATTTAAACTAATTTAAACATTATAATTAAATATTTAAGACCATCAACCAAGTACCCAATCAATAAATTACCAATGATGATGATCAAGTCAAATTTGAAGATGCCTTATGAGCATATAAGAAATGTACCCTACAATAAGCCATAACCAAGCCTAAAGTGATCCCCTACATTGACTTGATTGAAAAGATACTCCTCACTACTAAGTGAGTGTAGGATAATTTTCATGACTAGGTCTTCTCAACTAGATATTGACACCATATTTTTGACATCTTAAGAATGAACTACAAATCTTATTATAATATACTAGACTCCACTCTTTCATATGACTTAGTGATGGTGCATAATTAAACCTAAACCTTCCAAATATATAACACCCTTAAGGATTAGGTAGAGAACCTAGATGCTAAATGGGTGAACAAGGAGGATGTCAATGTATACATGATCCACACCTTTAATTAGGAGATTAGGATTGGTATGATCCTATTAAACTAGTTTTTTAGGGTCCTATATTGTCTTCATGTCAACATACTATAGGTGCCCCTACTTCACATGATCCTAGATAGTTCCCAAGACTCCTACCTAGAAGGGGTGGTTAATTTCAAGATGGTCAATGCCATAGTAGATGCATAGGAAGGGAGCCACATTTGCTTGATGATTTATCTCATAGATGCAGTCTATAGAAAACTCATTTTAAATCCCTCTACCTTTATTATATGGGTTCTCATAGGCTATATGGTTCATTTAGTTTTATACAATCTATATGGCCACTAATATAGAAACAAAATCTAGGATATTTGTGAGTTTTTCTACTCAATGGTATAAAGTGCAATCAATGAGGCCTAATGCCTCATCTATCAAAATAAATCAGAAAATCATTGACTCCCATCAGAGAATACTAGTATTTTTGAGAGGATATAATCATTCAAGTCATAATAACTCTTAAGTAGCACCTATACTTACCCTATCACATCTTAGATGACCTTGTTGAGATGGAAATTACTTACCAACTAGTGATAAGTGTTTTCAAATGTTATATTAGTTGTTAGAAAAAGATTGTTAGAGGTATAATCATTGAGAGGGGGGGTGAATCAGTGAGCCTAGATAATCCAACCTCAATTTCAAACCTTTGAAAAAATCTTAATCAATTACCACAAGCATTCATGAAGCATACACATCATTCATAGCAATGAACAAGAGAGACAATACAAGATCAAACACATAACACATGATATATGTGGGAAACCCTCTTGGGGGAGAAAAACCACTAGAACCTAAAATTATACTACTATAAATAATAACAATAACTAATTTAGACTAGATACAAATGATCAAGGAATCACCATCCCTTATTTTAGTGAGACTACAATCCCATAAAGAGCTACTACACTTGCCTAGCTGAGCTACCACAACAACTAGATGTTTAACAAGTTTCAACTTTCAAGGAGGATGTAACCCTTAGATGTTGATATACCAAAAAAAACCTATGAAAACATCCACCTTTGAACTAATTCCTTCAACATGTGATGATGGACCTCTGATTATCACTCTTCACCTTCACTCACACTCAATCTACAATATTACTATTTTGACATAAAAAACATGACCCACAGGTTATCCACATAGTCCTTAATCTACTCTTCCCTTAAAATCATCCATTATTTACCCATATTTTCCTTAAATTCACAACATTATGATCTCAAATGCAAATTTCACACACACACACCTCTTCAAAGTCTAGAAACTATTAATTTGATTTCATTATTTATAGAGCATTCATGATCATCACCATCTTGGTCAACTAATAGGTATGCATAAAACCTTAAATGATATATATAATTGAGACACAAAACAATACCATCCACATAGGTTGGCCATAATACTCATGGGTCACCCTTAAGTAGCTACACTTTTCAATTGGCCCTTGTAGCTCTTATAAGTCTCATAAATACCTATTCACATATTTAGCACATCATCAAGAAAAATAAGAACATAGGAATACTTAAAAAAGCATAGGAATACTCTACATAACCCATTTTTCATCCTCAAATGATCACAACCATCTCTTCTCACATTTGCATATGATCAATCAACTCAAATAATGACCTTGTACATAAGAACACCATGAACAAACACGTAGTTAACTTCTTATTAGTTTTTCATACTCAATATAAATTTATCACACCTCTAAAATCCATATAAATGAACCTCATGGATTCAAAAACACTCTCCAATAGATAAGTCATCATGAAACATCAAAATAACATCAATACAAGCTCAATTATCCTTCTTAGGTCACTTGTAGACAAAACAAAAAAACATAGTTAACTTTTAACATTTATAATTTTGAATGTACATACTTTCAAACATTAAAATATGTATTTATATAATCACCTTGGATTCCTATATAAATTATCTTTGTACACCATGAGAAAATTTTGCATAGATTGAAAGATATGGCCCAAAAACCAGACATTGGTCTTTCCTTTGTTAAATTCAAATATTTGAATTCAAATGGTCATAATTAAACTTCAGTCACCATGATATCATCTCATGTCCTAAATTATTATATTCATAATGCACCATTGATCTTGTTTAAACTTTAACTCATAGTGTACCATTTCTTGAATTTTAAACTTTAAACACTTGACCTCATCTCGTGTAATCTTATAATCTTGATCACACACACTTCATCGATCTCTTCAAGATTGTCCTTGCTTTAACAATGCTAGATAACTATCACTTTAACCTCTTAAATTTAATACACGTCATTAATATCAATTATTATGAACACCTAATCACTATTTATCCTTAGAATAAGATTTATCTTTTTCTCTTCTCAATGTTAAAAATCAAACACTTAGCACCATCTCCTTGCATCCTAACATCCTCGAATAAACATGATATGTTGATCTTCTATATGTAGCTCAGTATTTATATGTGTTAAAAATTGGACACCTTGAAATCATCTCACTTAATAAACATTATTAAATTAAAACTATATGATCTCTCATGAACTATTAGGTCTTCATCTAGTCCTAATCTTTAACATCATGCAAAATAGACTAAGTATGGGGACCATTTCTATCTGCCTGGAAGGACTACTTTAGACCTCAATAAATTTTCTTGCACTTAAACATATGATCTAAAATTTGGACCATATGATATAATCATGTAGGATAATCCAACCATGTTTCAAACTGATCCTAAAACCTTCACATATGTAATATAACTCCATTAATCTGCTCACTTAGATTTCTTCTGTTATAGAGCTGTGCCAATAACTATCTAGAAGGTCAACTTTGCACATGCATATCTTTTGATGCACTTCATTACATGACCTAAAATTTATCTCATATAAATTAGTCATAAAAATAAACAAACTCATATGATTAATGTGTTTTTAAACATCCACATGTGTAAGATATGACATCACCAAACTGCTCACTCAGCTCTTTCTTACCTCATGCAAATTTGGCTAAGTATGGGAAAACATTGTCAAACTACCTATAAGCCCAAATTTACACTTGCATATCTTTTATTACACTTAATTTCATGAACTAATTTTTAGTGTATAATAATAAATCATAAATGTGATCATAACCATATGAACAAATCTCTTTGACTCTTTCACATGTCGAAGTGGTGATGTCAGTGAACTGCTTACTCATATTTTCTACCATTAGACCCAAAATGTCTAGATGAAAACAATATATTGATAATAAGAGGTCCATTATTAGGTTTTAAAGACATTATTTTAAAGGTGGATGTGTTCATAGATGTTTTTGTTGTAGCTCAACATCTAGGGAGTTATATCCTCCTTGTAAGGTGAAACTTGCTAAAAATGTAGTTGTTGTAGCAGATCATCTAGACACGTGTAGTAGATCCTTGTGGGATTGTAGTCTCATTAAAATAAGGGATGGTAGTTCTATTATTAGTTGTATCTAGTCTAAATTTTTTCTTGTTATTATAGGATAATATTCCAATTACAAGTTCTAGTGGGTTTTCTCCCCTAAGAGGGTTTCTCTCATATGTAATGTGTTATGTGCTTGGTATTACATTATCTCTCTTGTTAATTGATATGAATGATGTGTATACTTCATGATTACTTGTGGTAATTTATTAATTTTTTTTAAAGGTTTGAAATTAAAGTTGTATTATTTGGGCTCACTGATTCACCCCTCCTCTCTCAGTGATTATACCTCTAACAATTGGTATTAGAGTAGGTCCTTTGGTAAAGTATTGAAAACTTAAAGGTGATCCAAGGTAAAATATGGGTAGTCATCAAGGAGGTTTCTCTACAAAGTAATAACTAATGTTCAATGGATCTAATTATGCTATTTAGAGTGAAAGGATGAGGACATACATTATGTTCTTAGGGTTTTACATATGACAATCTATTATGTGCTCCTAATACTCATCCATTTAGTTTTGTAGACACAAATTTGTTTGAGAGTAAATTATAGGCAATTAATTCCATTACTTGTGGCCTTACAGAGACTAATTTCACCAAGGTAATCCATTGTAAATCTACTAAAGAGATATGGGATGAAATACGTATCATTTATGAAGGAGATTCAAAGGTCAAGCTTACTAAGTTATAGACTCAAAAAAGGTAATTTTAAAGTCTCAAGATGAAGGAAGAATATTCTATGGCATCTTTTCTATAGAGAGTTGATGAGATTGTGAACATCATTAGAGGTCTTGAAAAGAACCTTGAAGAAGATAATATAGTTCAAAAGGTATTAAGGTCCTTCTATCTCAAGTTTGATTCGAAAGTATCTATTTTAGAATAAATTCATGATCTTGCTTAGATAAAGTTAGATGAAATTCATGGAATCCTTACTGCCTATGAGATGAATAAGAATGATTATATACCACTGAAGAACGAAGCAACATGAAAGACAAAGATGAAGCCTAAAAAGAAGTTCCAAGGTAAGAAAATCAAGGATGGCATTTATGATATTGATGAGGATGAAATGATTAATTTCTTTACAAGGAAATTTAAAATAGGTTCAACCAAGTATAAGGGTAAGTTACCCTTCCAATGCTTCAATTGTGGAGAGATAAGAATTTTTTCTAGAAAGTGCCCTCATAAGCATGATGATGAAGAGCATGATAAATACCAAGATAAAAACAAGAAGACATAAAAGTATGATAAGAGGAATAAATATTTCAAAAAGTATGACAATAAGAAGAATTTTTTAATAATAAGAGTAGTCTCTACACTAATAAAGACTATAGCTCATCAAATAAGAGTGAATATAGTGACTCAGAGTGTGATCATGAAGATGATGGTCTTATTGAAGATAAATCTCTCTTCATGGCTAAGGAAGTAAGTTGCTCTCATCAAAATGAGTCTACTTGGAGTGATTCAGATGATGATGAAGATGAGGTGGACTATGATACTGCATTGACAAATGCTCTTGAAGAACTAAATATTTATAAGAATATTAACAATAAGATGAAGTCTCGACTCAAAGACTACGAGGAGAAATTTAGTGTGTATGAAGCAAGAATAAATGAAGACACCAAGGAACATGAAGATATGGTCAATCATCTTAGTTTCCAATTGAAAATCCTATCCACAAGCTTAAAATCTAATGAAGATGAAACTTCAAGGTATGTAATTAAAAATGAGTCATTGAAATATAAGTTAGAGAAGACATCTAGTAAGATAAAGTTATTTACAAGATTTTAAAAGAAATCAAATGATCTAGACAATATTATGAGTGGTCAAAACCATGATAGTGATATAATTTTTCTTGGATATGAATAAGAACAAAATAATGTAACTCAAAACAAGAGGAAGACTAATGTGAACAAGGAAAATCATACTTTGAATACAAATAATTAGACAAGGAATGAAGGTGCTGGCATAATAAAGACAAATTAGATCAGACAACCAAATGCCATGAGGTATGTAAATTAAAATGGTTGCAATTAAACATGTAATTGATTTAGGCATAAATATAGAGAATGAAAGATATTTGTTAGAAATGAGTTTGCATGGAACTATGATGGGGGTCATCAGTCAAAAGATGTGAACAAAGTTAAGTGTTTCAACTGTCTTGATGTGGGATAATTTTCAAATCATTATACAAATAAGGTTAGATAAGGTGAGTTCTCTCCAAAAATAGGAGGTTGCTTTATTTTTCATGACATATGACACCTTGCAAGTCTCTATTCAAACAAGGTAAGACAAACTATGTTTCCATAAAGGAGTATTATTTGCTACAATTGTGAGAAGATTGGACACATTGCTAGATTCTACAAACAAAGTTCATCAAGTCAAAATGAGTTTAATCAAGACCCTATAATATAAGGAAGAAGTCAATTTAATTCATGGAAACCAAAGGTGGTAAGTGTGAGTCATGATGAATCTACAGGTCCAAGTAATTTGTTTTCTATAGTGAAGAATGCTTCAAAAGTTGAAGAGTGACAAGAGCTCTCATTATCTACTCATATTGTGAATGAAAAGACCAAGATCAAGGAGAATACTAAGGTACTAGTTGAGGCTAGTTATGAGATGTATATGGATTAAGTGAACATCCTACCATTGATAAGCATACTTCATATAAAGAACATCAATTGTCATTGCCTAGTGATGAGGTTTCTAATTGCAAGGTAGATTCTTCAAATGAAAAGGTATGTCATGAATTTATGTTGTCTACATGTATTGTAAATATAATATTAGGAGAGGAGATTATTTATAAAAGGAACCAATTTTCATAGTTTATATTGAGAATAATAAGAAAAAAAACATAATTCTTATAGCTATAAGAGGATTCTAGTGGTTAGTGAGGAGATGTGGGCCACTCAATCTACAAAATCACTATTCTAACATCAAAAACATGACCCAAAAGTCATACACATAGTCCTTAATCTCATTTTCCCTTCAAATCATCCTTTGGGAAGCCACCCTTTCCTTTGACTCACAACACTATTCTCTCAAATGCAAATTTCACACACACACACACACACCTCTTCAATGTCTAGAAACCATCACATTTGGTTTCACTATTTATAGAGCATTCATGATCATCACCATATTAGTCAGCCAAAAGACATGCCTTATCCATTAAATAATTTATCTTATTGAGACACATCTCAATACCATCCACATAGGTTGGCCATAGCACTCATGGGTCACCCTTAAGTAGTTTCACCTTTCAATTAGGCCCTTGTAGCTCTTATAGGTCCCATGGAGACTTATTCACCCATTTAGCACATCATTGAGCCAAATAAGAACATAGGAATAATTTAAAAATCATAGGTCCACTCCACATTACTTATTTTTTATCTTCACATGATCATAGTCATCTCTATTCACATTTATGTATGCTAATCAACTCAAATAATGACCTTGTACACAAAAACACCATGAAAAAACACATAATCAACTTCTTACAAATAGTTCATACACAGTATATATTTATCCCACCTCAAAGTTACATATATATTAACCTCATGGAGTCAACACCACTCTTAGATAGCTAATTCATTATGAAACATTGAAATAGCATCAATATGAGCTAAATTATCCTTCTCATGTCACTTGCATAACACACATGAAAAACATAGTCACATTTGAACCTTTATAAATTTTATTTTAAAAACTTTTATACCTTATAATATATATTTAAATATGAAACTTAGATTCCTCTACTAATTCTATTTTTACACCATGAGAAAATTCTTCATATATCAAAAGATATGGCCCAAAACCTAGCCACTAGTCTTTCCTTTGTTAAATTCAAATATTTAAATTCAAATGGTCATAGTTAAGCTTTGATCACCATGATATCATATCATGTACTTGATACTTAGATTAATCATGCACCATTGATCTTGTTTAAAATTAACTCATAGTGTGCCATTTTCCAAATTTTAAACTTTGAACACTTGGCCTCATCTCATGTAATCTTGCAATTTTGATCACACACACTCCGTCAATCTCTTCGAGATTGTCCTTGATTTAGTAATGCTAGACAACTAGCACTTTAACCTATTGGATTTAATATGCACCATTAATATCAATCAATATGAACACCCACTCACTATTTATCCTTGGAATAATCTTGATCTTCTTTATCTACACTCAACATTAAACATTGAACACTTGACACCATCTCGCTACATCCTAACATCTTGGAATCAACATGCTCCATTGATTTCTTTACGTATCTTGGTATTTATCTATGTTAAACAATGGACACCTTGAAATAATATCACTCAATAATCACCATTATATCAAAACTATATGGTTTCCCATGAACCATTATATCTTCATCTGGTCTTGATCTTTAACATCATGAAAAATAGACTATGGGGACCATTTCTATTTTCTTGGAAGGCTAACTTTGGACCTCAATAACGTTTGTTGCGCTTAGACACATGATCTAAAATTTGGACCATATGATATCCTCACATAGGATAATATAACCATGTGTCAAAATGATCCTACAACCTTCACACATGTAATGTATGACTCCATTAATTTGTTCACTTAGATTTCTTTTACCACAAAGCCAACTATGTCAAGAACTGTCTAGAAGGTCAACTTTGCACATGCATATATTTTGATGCACTTCATCACATGACCTAAAATTTAGTGAATATAAAATAGGGAAAAAAATAAAAAACCCATATAATTAATGTGTTTTGAAACATCCACATGTACAAGATATGCCATCACCAAACTACTTACTTGGCTCTTTCTTGCCTCATGCAAATTTGGCTAAGTATGGGAAAACACTGTCAAACTACCTGGGGGCCTGACTTTGCACTTATATATATTTTATTGCACTTATTATCATAAAATAATATTTAGTGCATAAGAAATAGGCATAAATTTTATCATAACCATATAACCAACTCTCCCTGACTCATCCACATGTGGTAATGGTGACGTTAGTGAACTACTTACTCAAATTTTCTACCACTAGACCCAAAATGTCTAGATGAAAATAATGAACTACTAGATGAATTCTACTCATGCACATAAGAAATAAAAGCATAGGATACCTCTTAAGTGACCTATTTCACACGTTAAGCTCACCATACTCATTTTTTAACATCTCTAACCATGCCAAAATTGAATATCAACCCAACCTCCTTCAAGCAACTAGGACAAGCACATTGCACACTTTTTCATTATCACTTAGGCTATCAGGCACTTCATCCACTCACCAAGACACCTCCATGATATCACCATGACATCATTGATAACTTTCCAATAAATGCCTACCTACCTCTTTTGATTATCATTTGGTACCATGTGTACTACTCATTACCTCCACTATAGAAGATGATGACTAGTTATGACTCTTTGGCCTTAGTTAGAGCTGAGTTACAAGACTGGGACCTAAAATGCATGATAAAAGCCTATTTATAAAATTATTTGGTTCACCTCAACCTCAATTATGGCCACCATCTAGAAGATGATGAAGAATTTCATTTAATCACTAATGATGAATAAGAGGTTCTCTCAAGAATTAAAGCATGTAAGAAGGATAAAGTTAACCAAATCTAGACCCATCCTTGCATCCTCTATGTTTACTTAATATTTAGGTGATATCACCATAACTCCCAACATAATTTATAAAATAATATTAAAAGGGATCTTACTACATTCTCCCCCATGAGTATAAGCTCACCCTACCATGGCTCCACCTCCTCTACCTCTAACTACTCAAGCACCGTAGTCCTAACCAAATTAGACCTATGTGACTCGATGGTAAGTTGTCTAAGAACAAAAAACTACCTAATATGTGAATCAACTCCAACCCAACTAGTATCTTAGGTTGAACATTAGTAATAACCTAGAAATGATCTCAAGGTAGGAAAAACATTAAACACCAGTGCAAGTTTTTCCCTTTACTCCCTATACTTTATAAATTCCTCCTATGGCACCACTCAGTTCCCTAACCCTTCCACAAACCATTCCACTAGCACCACCTCTTTCCCCTATTTCACCCCCTCTATTCTTCACCCAAACATCCTAGGAATTGACCATCCCTAGCATCCCACCTTATTTTTTTCCATCTACCCCTTCCATTCCCCAATTTGGAACTTTCCCAGTTCTCCCATTAGCCATTCTTTAGATTCAAGTGCCTATAAGTGCCCCATTTTACTAGCCACCTCACCTATTTTAGGAGTAAGTACACCCATGTACACATCTCCAATGACTAGGACCATCTCATTATTTTATCTTATGACTTAATAGCTCTCACAATTAACCCCTATGGCCCTCACTACCTTGGTTCCTTGTACAACATCACCTAGAGTCGACCTGGGCAAAAAGTTGAGGAAGAAATGAAAGGAAATTCATGCTTAGTATATAATACAAGTATCAATTAATCCAATTTTACCTCTCTTATTATTCTCTATATCTCCTCTAACATTAGCCTCATTGGATCCTCTCATAGCTCCTTGGCTCTTTTATCCATCACCTTAGATGCCCATAGATTCACCTTTAATCATATAATCTCTTCTCTTCTATTGAATAACCCCTCCTAAGAGTCATTTCCCCTCAAATGGGAATGAACCAAATTTATTGGCAAGAAAAGATGTTACCTTGGTCCTCTCCATTCATCTTTCCCCAATTCACCCCCATGCCTCTTACTCCTCCACTACTTTCATCATTCATTCCCTCTACTTCTTACATTCCTCCTCCACATCATCCTCCTCCTATCATTACCATCTCTAAATAATTTCCAAAACCTCCCAAAACCTAAGGAATGGTCCTAATATCATAGATTCCAAGGATGATTATGCAAGGAACCTTAGAAGTGTAATGGGATTTTGAACACACCATGGGGAACATGTACAAAATTCTCACCCATAAATTCATGCAAGAGAGAAACAATGTAGTATATTAGACCCAACATGACTTTTTCTCTCTTAATAAGGTGAGGAATACTGAGGGAGAAGAGAAAATGGTGGAAGACCCACTCTCAATTCTCTAAGAAACTCATGACATGTCAAATAATCTTCTTAAGTACATGTAAAGTGAAGTCCAAAATCTTGAGGCATAGGTCAAGAGATCCTTCCTTGTAGGGATAATTGGGAACATAAAGTATGCCCTTCTACAACTTTTCTCAACTCTAGTAAAGGTGGTAGAGACTATGGTAGAGACCCAACTGATCATCCAATGGACCTAAGACTATCTAGAGAGGATCATTGTAATTGATGGGAAGTGTCAAAATATGAATATTGTGATTAATAAAGGCATATTATCGAAGCTAAAATTGATGGACACTTTATATTTGGGCTTATATCAAACCTATCTTGGGACCATGAAGACTGTTATGGAGGAATCCCTTGCCTTAACCCAAATAATAATGGGACCCCTATAAGATGGAAAAAAGAAGATATTGGCTTATTTCAAATAAGTAAATATCTTGATGTTTTTCCACCTAGATGACACTCTTCTAGATAGGGGTAAATTTGGAGTTCACCTAAGTCACTTCAATTAGGTCATGAAGGGAACGATGGCTAAGGTGAACAAAGAGGGGGGCTTAGGCAGTCTTGATATTTAGACTCAATCTACTTCAATAATTATCTAGGTGTTTAAAGTCTAGGTGTAAATGGAGGCTCTCCTCCAAGTATACCAAAGACTAGTAGCAAAGGAAAAAATGATCTTTAGATTACCTCTGATGAACCTCTCTAAGTTATACTAGGAGTTTGACCTCATGACATTTTCACTAGAGGCCATGGAGGCAAAGTCAAAGTAATTTGGAGATGGCTTATCGATGTTACCTCCACATATTATTTTATTAGCCCCTTATAGATATTTTTGGGGAAATTAAAGAGAATTTTATCATTTTTTTGAATTATGTAGTTGTAACTACCAGTGGTGGCCATCTGGCCTAGGTTGGGAATCTTACACTACTTATGGGTGAATCCCATCTTTATCTATAAAAGTGAAACTGGATTGTAATTTTAGGGTTGAAAACTTTTAGCTCAAAAGTGTTGTCTAAATCAAGCTATGATTTAACCTATGATTTAATTTTCCCCTTTTGAATTATAGAGATTTGGCCAAGATTAGTATCTTTGTAATAAAATAGGCTATTTTAATGAACACAATTTTAGCTTTTGTGTAACACATGTTTTATTTATCAAAGTATCTCTCATTTTATTTTTATGCAAATATTAGTGCTAATATAATTCTTTTAAGGTTATGTTACTTTATGAATGCAATTATTATGATGTGTTTTCCTACCATAACTCTTTTTTAACTCCTTTAATTTTATTTACAACATTGATAACTTATGTGCTAGCCTAAAAGTTATCTTAGAAGTTTATGTGTTATTTATTATGGACTTTTAGTATTTGTATTTAATGAGGAATCATAAATTAAGCATTTCACTACTTCCCCAAACTCTTCCCATGATGTAGTAATGGAGTTAAAACCTTTGGTGAGACTCAACATAGTGGTATAAATGAATCAAATGCATTTAGCTTGATTATTAAAGAATTAATTTAACTTTGATCTAGAAACATTATTTACTACCTTACCCTTCCCTCTTTTTGCATTTATTTTGGAGATTAAACTACCCCTTCCCTTTCATTTATAAAATGGTATAGGAAATTTCATGAACATTAGTAATAGACTCAAGTAACTTGCTTATTTATTATTGGACATCATGATTGAACCCCCAATGGTGGCACTACATCTTTCAATGATTATTCTATGCAAGCTCCATTATGAAGCCAAATATCCATAGCCATTCCTTAGGATGATTTCATATCAGTCTTAAAATGGAGGATGAAATTCCATTAGTTTTCCCACTATTCTCTTGAAAATACTCAATCTCATGAGTATTTTGGAACTCAATCTTGGATTGAACAATAATTATGTCAACATTCCTCCCCATTTTCCATTACCTGATTGTGCATCTATCTCCCATAATTTTTAAATAAGGTATTTACCACATAATCATTCCTCCTCAAGGTCACACATAATATTTTAAAAGATTCAACTAAACCTCAAAATGCTCACCTTGTCCTTAGGGAACATAATTTTCCTGGCACAATCTTATTATACATAATTATCCCATATTGCTTTTATAATGCTTTCTTGTGTATTGTATGTTTGATTTATTTTCTATTTTATTTTGTGAATATTATATTAGATATGTTTATTTACTATTAGCTTTAAATTTTAAATTAAATTGGTGTAATGTCCACTTGCTATGCTTGTCACCTTGGCCATATCTATGTCATTGAAGCATCTTGCAAGGTGGTCATTTTCAATTTTGTTTTATATGTACCATTAATAATGCATAATTTTTTTTATCCTAGGCACAAATGGGAAAATGATGTTACTATGACCTCCCATTATCTATTATAAAATGTTTTTGGTATGTCCTCTATAAATTTCCTTCTTGTCATCCTTCTTTATATCTATACAATATGGTAAAATGTCACCATGAATATACTAATTTTATGATTCATCTTACTTAGTGAAACATTAAAATGGATGTTAGACACTTATATGTATTTAAGACACCACCATTATCTATCTCATTACTAACACAACCTAAAATAATCATGTTTACCTATGCCTAATAATCCCTTACCATCTCATCCCCCACCCCATTTAATCATGATCTCACTTATCCTAACTCCCATACCTCATCATTTTACTACCCTTATCCATTAACCATTATAGTGTAGGAGGATCTCCCCTAGAATCATAATGTACACAAAATGAGATAAATTTGGATAATTCAAAATATATTGACACATACATCTAACTACATTCTAATAATCATTTATCAATATATCTCATAAATCCATACCTACAATAGATATCATTAAATTTTCACATTCATATCATCTATATTGATCATAAAAATATTTTAAAGATGAAAATAAATATGTCATATATAAACATAACTATTAATCAAACATTATACATTATAAATACTATGAGCATACTTCTATACCTATCACATAATCATCATGATAAAATCCATGCACATCATTGAGATTATATACAACACCCATCATACCTAATATCACGTGATAATTATGATCATATGTTATCCACAATAAAAATATGTTAGGTATCTTGTAGTACTAGAGATGTCCTTGTTGATGCATGTACTGGCTATGTTAACAATCAAACATGGGTAGAACTCTTTGATCAAATTCTTTTTTTGGAATACTAGTGCCCTATATATAGCTAGTACTAATTATTCATATATTACCCTCCAATAATTGGCCTCTTGAGCCTTATCAACTATTCATCTCTTGGCATCCCTCTACTCCAAACATTCATGTCATTATATTGACTACATCTGTTGAAGTTGGCCTTGTAGTGTGGTAATTTTTGCATCATGTTGTACCAATTGTCCTAATAAGATTATGACATATGATAATAATGGGGTTATTTGCATATGTCTTTCCATAACCACCACCTACCACTAGAAATAATTCATCAACTATACTAAGTTTACCCCTATTTACAACCATGGTACAACACTATCCATTCTTCTCTTTTACCTTGGTTGCCTTATCTAAGATGAGTCATCCTACACTATAATCAACCATGTCAACTCATTACATAAATATATCAATTCAACACAATAAACCTAAAAA
Source organism: Torreya grandis (assembly GCA_037957365.1). Classification (NCBI taxonomy): domain Eukaryota; kingdom Viridiplantae; phylum Streptophyta; class Pinopsida; order Cupressales; family Taxaceae; genus Torreya; species Torreya grandis. Next base: position 220,436 of record JARHVA010009062.1, on the reverse strand, counting down.
TTAAACATTATATTCCCCATCAAAATTGTTCCTAGATTTGTACACCCCATATATGGTTTTTGAAAAATTATAATCCCCAATTGTGATTTTGAAAAACTAAATTTTTCCTATGGTAATTTTATAAAATCACATTTCCCCTAACATGATTTTGAAAACTCATGTCTCCAAATTTCAAACATGTGGTTTCCATCACCACTCCCACCACTCTCATCCCTAAACACCTGTGGTTTTCCAAAAACTCGCATGTTTTTCCCTATCAAAAATCTTGTGATTTTTCTACCCATAACCCTTCCTTCCATTTCATAAACATCTTCATAAATACATGCAAAATAACATAAAAATTCAAAAATCAAGATACCTACCCAATCTGTTTGATAGTCTATTTCTTGGTCCTCCCATGCCATATCTTCACATCATCTATCAATCTAACTTCCCTTAATTACTATTGTGTCAAACTTTATATACCCAAACACTAACCTCCAAATTTATCCAATTGTTGTCTTATTTGTGGTCTCTTATTCATTTCTTACTAATTTCTCTAGTCTCCTTTTATCTCCATCAAAATACTAACTAGTCATATTGGGTATCCATGGTTAGAAATCCAAGAACACAAATTATCTTTAGGTCAATGGTGAAAATGAATTATTTTTACCCCTATTCCTCTAATTTACCTCAATCATTTTTCTTCACACTCTAACACCTACTTAACCCTCACTAACCCCCATCACCATTTCAATTCAATTTATGCACTTTATCTAAATTATCTTACCCATTTAATCAAAATAATAAATTTAATAATTTTAATGGCCATCATAGTGTTTAGGGCATGCATCTTTACTTTGGAACTTGTCATTTCACACTCCTAATGCATATATCTTTGATCAAGGCATAGTATTTCTTCCACTATGATTATTTTCATCATCATTGTTACTAGGGGCATAGTCCTCCATCTTCCTGTTCCCCATCTAACATCATATACATATCTCAAGATTCATAATTAAATTGGCTTGAGGTTTGTTTATAATATGTAAGCAATGGTTGGACACTTTTTAAGTGCCCAAATATATCTTGGTTACCCATTTATTTTCCTTTCTCATCCCCTAAAGGTCACTCAAATTTATCTCTATTAATTTTTTTGAGCTAAACTTTTACCAGTATCCATTGTATCATCATCTTATATCTACCCCATAACTCCATTTAACATATGTCCTTGCCTAGGAATCATCTCAAGCTTATGGCCTTATCTATCTTAGTCTATGCATTTCCTTAATAAATGTCTTTGTATTAGGATTATTTATCTTATTTATCAAAACCAGTTGCCTCTTTCTTGGGCATAGGTCTTTGCCTAAGACATATATTAAGAGGTTGATCTTTGTTGTTATGGTGTGTTCCCCCTTAGGACTAGTCTTACACCTATAACCTTGGTTAAATTTTAATCCCTTGCATCCTCACTTGGGGCATCATATTACTTATAACTTGATAATCATCTATGCATCCCAACTCCATTCCTCCATACATGTCCCCTCGAGGGGCATTATGTAGCTTTGTTCGCACTAACTTTTTTATGCATTGGTTTTTATTTGAAATACCATTTCTCAATCCACTTCGACAATTAATAATTACTTTTAAAATATGGGAAATATTATGCATGCTAATTTTATCACCCTAGTCATTTATCTAACCTTGATATTTATCCCATCTAATTTCATCTAACAATCCACTAACTATCCATTTCCTAGTTAATAATCTAGTCCCCCATTTTTCATATTACCTATACAATCCTAAACTTTACATATCCCACATAATATTAATTTATCCATTACCGATCCTATTAATATCATATTAAACTAATAATCCTATCCCATGAACACCTACCAATTTTAAATTCAAAAATCCTAACTACCCCTTATCCACCTATCACTAGGTTCTCCAACAAACCTAGTCCCTAATTGCCACCTAAAACCTCCAATAAGCCTCATTAAATCCTATGATCCCATATAGAAGTCTCCTTAATATTTTTAGAGCCCCTAACCACCATTTATAGGATATTTTAATGAATTTTTAATTTAAGGGCTCATTTAATGACATGTCCTCCAAAGGAATTTTTATTTAATTGGAAATTTAAGATCCCTTGATCTGCCAAGGCCAAACTTTGAATTTGGACCATCTATTTACCCTCCATCTATTCTTATAATCCATGCAATGTTATTGGCCATGTTATTCAAGAAATTAGAAATTTTGTGAAGTCTTCATGTTCTCTTATCCATTACCATTTCATCCATAATCTATTACTTCTTAGTTTGAATCTATAACCATTAGTCTTATGCATCAATTGAGTCCACTTTGCATCCAAATTATTGAAGCCATATCCTCTTGGAATGAAACATCTATTAATAATTTTTTCTTAGACTAAAATCAATAATATTTTAGAGAATATTCAAGGAACCAAAATGATGGTAAGAATGTTCTAATCACATGTTGGTTGATTCCAATTTCTTTCCTTTTGATGATTTTATGAATTTTGGGTATATTTTAGATAAATTATGTATGATTGATTCATTTTATCAAATTTTAAATCATACAATATCCAAGTTTGATTTCAACACTATATGATAGGTGTGGACTTGTGGAATTTTGGGTTTCCTATGAAGGAGAGCACATCCCCATCAAATGGCACTTGAAATAGGTTTTCACCAAGGGACTTGTCTTTTCTTGTACCTTTTACTTGATCTGAAAGTGCCTCAAAAATATTTCCACTTAAGGATCTTGATGTTTTATTATTATTTTTATGAAATAAGTTCATTTGATCCCCAAAGTAGGCCTCAGTGTCCAAAGTGTATACAAATCCCTACGTGTGGTAAACTATCTCTTAGGCTTATGAAATCTAAAATTTCTCCTTTATTGGAAATATCATTGAGAATGATATATTTGTATTGTTGGTCCCAATCAATAGGTTAGGATAATGAAGGGTAAGGGGAAGGGTTAGAACAAAAAAAATTGTAAGGACATAAAAAGAATCAAATATATTAGTATTGGAAAGATCATCTAGATACTATAATAGGACTTTGTGTCATTACTAAGAATATAATCATTTAATACAAAGGTTGAACCAATATTAGGATGTGTGGGGATAACCCTAGATGATTTATATTTGAGACCTTGTTTATTTGAATGCTTTTTAGGAAGAATAGGTTCTAGTCTACCTTGCATTTTTTCCCCAATATCCTACCTTTCTAAGCATGATGGGCCATAATTCTATTAGGAATAGGGTACTTTTTTCTTTGAAACAAAGACCTAAATCTTAGTTATATATCCACGATTCATCTTCTTGATTCAATTGTTATTGACTGAATGATTTTCCTAAGATGAATGGAAGAGGTTTCATAGGATAAATTTTATACATGCTAATTTTTTCACCCTAGTCATTTATCTAACCTTTCTATTTATCCCATCTAATTTCATCTAACAATCCTAAAACTTACATATCCCACATAATATTAATTTATCCATTACCCATCCTATTAACCTAATAATACTATCCCATGCCCACCTATCAATTTTAAATTCAAAAATCCTAACTACCCCATATCCACCTATCATTAGGTTCTCCTACAAACTTGGTTCCTAATTGCCACCTAAAACCTCCACTAAGCCTCATTAAATCCTATGATCCCATATAGAAATATCCTTAATATTTTTAGAGCCCCTAACCTCCATTTATAGGATATTTTAATGAATTTTTAATTCAAGTGCTCATTTAATGACATGTCCTCCAAGGAATTTTTAATTAATTGGAAATTTAATATCCCTTGATCTACCAAGGCCCAACTTTGAATTTGGACCTTCCATTCACCCTCCCTCTATTCTATATAATCCATGCAATGATATTAGCCATGGTAGTCAAGAAATTAACAATCTTGTGAAGTCTTCATGTTCTCTTAGCCATTACCATTTCATCCATAATCCATTACTTCATAGTTTGAATCTATAACCATTAGTCTTGTGCATCAATTGAGTCTACTTTGCATCCAAAGTATTGAAGCCATGTCTTCTTATAATAAAAAATCTATTAATAAATTTTTCTTAGAGTAACATCAAAAATCTCTTAGAGAATATTCAAAGAACCAAAATGATGGTAAGAATGTTCTAATCACATGTTGGTTGATTCCAATTTCTTTCCTTTTGATGATTTTATGAATTTTGGGTAGATTTTAGATAAATTATGTATGCTTGAATCATTTTCTCAAATTTTACATCATAAAATCTCTAAGTTTGATTTCAAAACTATATGATATGTGTGGAATTGTGGAATTTTGTGTTTCTTATGAAGGAGAGCACATCTCCATCAAATGTCACTTGAAATAGGTTTTCACCAAGGGACTTCTATTTTCTTCTACTTTTTAATTGATCTGAAAGTACCTCAAAAAGATTTTCACTTAAGGATATTGAATTTTTATTATTATTTTTATGAAATATGTTCGTTTTATCCCCAAAGTAGGCCTTAGTGTCTAAAGTGTATACAAATCCCTACTTGTGGTAAACTATCTCTTAGGCCCATGAAATCTAAAATTGCTTCTTTAATGGAAAAATCATCGAGAATGATATATTTTTCTTGTTGGTCCCAATAAATAGGTTAGGATAATGAAGGGTAAGGGGAAGGGTTAGAATGACAAAAATGGTAAGAACATAAAAGGAATCAAATAGATTAGTGTTGGAAAGATCATCTAGATACTATAATAGGAATTTGTGTCATTACTAAGAATAACATCATTTAATGTAAAGGTTGAACAACTTTTAGGATGTGTGAGGATAACCCTAGATGATTTATATTTGAGACCTTGTTTGTTTGAATTATTTTTAGGAAGAATAGGGTCTATTCTACCTTGCATTTCCCCCCCAATATCTTACCTTTCTAATGATGATGGGCCATAATTATATTAGGAATAGGGTAATTTTTAATCTAAAAACAAGGACCTAAATCCTAATTATATATCCATGATTCATCTTCTTGATTCAAATATTATCTACTAAATTATTTTCTTAGGATAAATGGAATAGGTTCCATAGGAGAAGATTATGTATTCTTGTTTTGACATTCCATCTTAGGCTGGCAATGGGATTTAGGTGATCTAGGAAATTTGGAAACATGAAAGGCATCTTCCATTCTATGTCTTCCAAGACATCTATCCTAAATATTGAAATGGGAGGAATTTAATGAAGGGAAGGGTGCTTAAGAAGAAGAAGCAAAGGTATTAATATCTAAATAATTGGATTGATGTGGCTCAGATATTATTTATTTTTCTTTTTTGATGGTATTGGTATCACTAAGACACTAGGTATATTGATGATCTTCTAATTTTATATGTTTACAATATTGATACAATTGTAAATCCATAGGAATAGTAACCTCCATTCTAAAATGAACTTGATACATTAATGGAGTTTAGAGGGAGATGTACGCATCTCATAAATCCATAGATGACCAAGAAGGAGATTATATAGTAAATCAAGATGAATTACATGGCACAAGGTACTATGGATGCTATCCCAAACTATATGGGCAAATAAATGTCACCTATTAATTATAATTCAATATTATCATACCCCTTGATAGCGATAGTATCATTCTTGAGATTTGCCAAAGTATATCTTATACATTGGATTAGCTTAAATGGAATAATATTTAGGCCAAAACCATTGTCTATAATTACCCTCTTGATTTTGTGGTGATTAAATATGAATTTAATATATAAGGAACTGGTTTGAGAAGATCCAAGAGATGAGATATCACTTTGATCAAATATAACTATAGGCCAAGAGATAAGTATATGACCAATGCCTAAAATGTATGTAGTGCAATATTATTTGGCACCTAAAATTAGATTAAAATATCATTAATACATCATTATGAAGCTAAGAAGTAAAAAATAGATCTAATATGTAAATTTATATTATAATTTTATTTAATTTATTAGGATTAAAATCACCCTTAAAATTGAGTTCTAGTTGCATCATACATGAATGCCACTTCTTCATACTTAGGTTGGTGAAATTACATATCATTTGGGATTCATAGAATCCTATTTACCATGGGGAGAAGTGGGTTAATATGTGAATGATTTTTTTTGACCTTGAGTCTGATCATCATTATCATAAGAAATTCTATAATCCATATCGCTTATTGTGTAATAGGCATATTGGACATGAACTTTGGAAAGTACCTAAATTAAAAAAATATGACACTTATAAAAGATAAAACTTTAGACTTGAATAGAGTTAATTTGAACACAATAAAATGGTATCAAGACTAGAAGTGTTGGCTTAACCAAATTTGATATGAAGTAAACATAGGAGTAGAAACTTAGGAAAATGAATAGAATAGGTTTAAAGTGACATAGACAACATAACAATACAATTTTAAATAAGAGAGGTGTGATTTTACACAAATTTTAGACACAAGATGTAGAAAGGAAAAAAAATGACTTATAACATGGATAGAGTAATGCCTTTTTGTGTAGGTATGATATAAAAATGTCATGAACTTTGGTTTTAACATTAGTTGATGAGATTGGTTTTGGAATATAGAATTAGGATTTGACATTACAATCAAGAATCAAAACATAAGCATTATGAATAAATTTAATAAATATCATAGGGTCATATTAAATTCATTTAACCTTTGATATAATCTCCTTGTGAGAGGATTAAAAATTTAAGATTCATTAAATAAATTATTTTTATTATTGTTGGTGTTTTAATCCAACCCTTCTCTCAAAAGTTCTATGCAAGCAATGAAATATTTAAGGGGGATGTTAACATTTTCACCCATAAATCAATGAATGATCCATGTAAAAATAGGTATATAAGAATAAATACAAAATTAGGGCATTCATGAGATGGTTTTGTCCCTTCAAACCACTTCAACCATAGGGGTTTCAGTGAAGTGCTACTAATTTGGGGTTTTCTTATAGTTTTACTTGGGATATAAAGATGGTACCTATATACCTCATATTACATGGGTGAAAATACATATATGAATAATTTCAATATAATTTACAATATTTATCCTTTTAAGGATATCAAACATTTACCTAGGATATTGTAAATAACTCCCTAGGGTTCAATCCTCATATGACTTTCTACAAGCACAAAGCAAGGTATTCATGATGGAAACATTATTTGATTTATATACCCCATTGGATAAATATGACTTGGTAAAAATGTTGGGTAATGATTTCCCAATCACTATGAACTAAAGACTTGTGAGAAGGGTGATGAAATCCAACCCACATAGCTAAAATAAATATTAATGTATTACCATTCTGATTCATGTAATTCCTACTAAGGGCGAGCAAAGAGCATAGTAGGAAAATATTCAAGATTAAAATAAATAGGAACTTTATATTTTTGAGTCACCTAAAACGGGAGATCATACACACAAAATATCTTCACAAAACACTCAAGCAACAAGAAAACTTGTACATAATGAAAAATCTTTTAAAATAAGTACGTTTTCTTATAACCCAAAATGAAATGTGAATTGTTTTTAAGGAACCAAAGGAAATGTGAGTATATAATGTCTTTTTTTGAATGAGTCACCACACCCTTTTTGGAATATACAAGAAAACAAGGTTAGTGATTGGTGGGTCTTTGACAAGATAAGGAGGTTGATTTTCTATGTTTTTATAACTCTAAAATTTTGGACACATAAACAAATTCACCATTTAATAGAATAAATTAACCACTTTCAAAAACCTACAAATAATAGAAGAAAAAATATAAAAATACAAATAAAAATGATTTCCCTGTTAGTAGGAATAATTTAATTAATAATATTTTTTTATTAATAATAAAATAATTTAACTAATAAGCAATAATCTAGACTATGATTACCTTAATGATTTCATCATTATTTGAAAAAATTCACTTTTTACTATAATAATTTCACTAATATTTGAATAAATTAATTGATAATAAAAAATATTATAGGTAAAATAAGGAAGAGAAAGAGTTAACATAAATGATTTCACCACTTATAAAGTTAGTTTTATCGATAAAATGTCAATTTCACCAAATGGTAACTAATTCATTGATATGCATAAAATAATACTATGAATGATTTAATTGATTATTGTGTTATTTTCAATAATATTTTAATGATTTTTTTCATTTATGAGTTCTATATAGGAAATAAAGAAAAAATAATAAAAAAACAATCATGATTTCAATGATTGTTGTTAAATTTTATTGATTATCATATAAATATAAACATTTTCACCATTTTCATGAAGTGAATTCTCAAAAAAATAGAAAATAGAAAATGTTAGAAAAGATGAATAAAAAAGAGCCAAAATAATCGAATATTCTTCAAAGGAAGATTGCTAAATAGGATCAAAAGAAAGATATGGGTTTCTAGTACCACTAGGCATGCCATATGTTTCATTAGGAATATTCACAAGCAATATTTTCACAAATATTAGTTAATTATATCAAAAACCAAAAAAATGAAAAATGATTAAGCCTAGGCGCTCATGAGCATACAAAATAGTAGCTAACAATGCACAATATTTTAACCAAATGCATGAAAACCTTCATTAGAATTTAATTTATTTAGGATTAGGCTCAGATGTAACATCTAATGGTATTATTAATGCCAATTTATGTTGAGACATATCCATTGAGGCTATAGACTAGTTAAATTTGATTAAGAATAAAAAATTATATATAAAAGGGGACTCAAGAAATTATCAACACTTAATTGTATATCTTGATCATGATTAATTATAATGTAATGAGGTCTATTTATAATGATTTAAAATCAATTATGAGAATTCATCTTTAAATCAAGATGAATTATTGAAAAAACATCATCAATAGTGCACATGGATCATCACATGGATCACTAATGTGAATCCTTCATCTTACTCAAGATAAAGGGTGGAGGATGATCTTTGATAAATGTAAAATGATGATTAATATAAGCCCTTCATCTTATTTCTAAGATTAAGGGTGGATAATTATCCTTAAAAGATCTTTATGAGAGTCCATTTAGACCCTTCATCTTGTTTCCAAGATGAAGGGTTGATGATGATCCTAAAATATCCTAAAAGATTCATTAAAGACACTTCATCTTATCTTTAAGATGAAGGGTGGAGAATAATATTATATACTAATTCACTTATTAAATTGATTTAGCTGATAAAAGCATATCCCAAAGAATCTCAATATCATTTCTTGAATGAATATGCCCTCTTAGAGGAAAAGAAGAATTAATTAAATGAAAGGAAATTATAATTTTATTAACAATATAAATATAGTTGAGAATAATGATTTATAGAAGAGGGAATTAATTGCATTAATTCATCAGCAAAGGGGAATTAGTGAAATAACCAAATTAGAATAATTGACCACAAAAATTGACCATAATGATAATTAAAAGATATAATATAATGGATTGTCCCATCTAGAGATGCTCCAAGGTGAATTTGAACATGTATATTAGATGAAAAGAATATTTAGGACTAGATTATGTGAAATTATTTAGAATCATTCCATTTTTAAAATTTGACATAGAAGTGATAAAAGTGGAGTATTTACACTAGGAACTACTATGGGAATCATTAGATGCAATAATCCCAAATGACCTAGTAAATGAGAAACATGATGTGGCTCCACATAACATTTTTAATGACCTATAATGCACACACAACTCAATCCTTAAAAAACACTCAAATAAGAAGCCCAAATAGCTATAATACACACATAGGGTTTCAAAATGATATCTCCTAGGGTAACTATCTACAATGTTGGGGCCTATAAAATATATCATAGTACATGGTCTTCTATCCATCTTAGAACATGAGGTAACCTATAATCTATCACATGAGGTAACCCCATAGACCAATACATAGGAAACCTTTCATAAATCTAACTACTCAATAAAATCATATGGACCATAGTGATTTGCCCTCATGATAGGATATTATACATAACATGCACTAATTATACCTAGATCATATAATGTACCATGTTATAACATTGAATGACACAAGGCAACCACATATAGTGGAATCTTCTCATTTGACTTGTGACAAATCACACAAGCTATAACAAGGCCAATAATGGTCTTATTGATATCTAGAATGGTTGACACATAGACATAAAATAAGCTAACTCATAAGCCACTAAAATATATCTTTGAGTTGGTTGCCCATAAGGCTAAGGCTCATCTCTTAGGATCTATCTCAATATTATCAAAAATAATGGGCACACCTACAATAAGAAGTCTTAATATAGCATGGACATCCTCTAGGGTGATACCCACCTCAATGGTATCCCCATCCACCACGCATATAAAAGTGTTGGTTAGTCACTCCCATGTCCCTAATAACAATATGTCTAATTTAACACTCAATGGAATGCACCACATCTTCATAATACCTCTAAATCCCAACATTTTCATCCATGCTAGATCATATACTATCAATATGGTAACCAAACTTCATCTACCAATCACCATAGTCTCTATAATAATAACAAAACATGTATCAATTCTCTATACTAGATAATCATCAATCTGCATTGCTGAAATAAATAATATATACATTTAAACCAAAACTAACTACTTCATCAACCTATACAGCCTCTTTCTAAACATTTTATACTATTTCAACCACATAACTATGTCAGCCAATATTTTTTTTTTATTACTTAGCCTTGTATTTAACTACATCATCCACTTCAAAATAAAACTATATCAGCCACTTTATATGAATTTAGCCAATTAATGTAACTACACCATCTATTTGATACATAGTCAACTATATAATCCTATTTCATCTATCACTCCATATGAATTCATCCATTTACTATAACTACATCATCCTCTTGATACATCATCAACCAAATAACCTTACTTTGTTAGCCACTTCATATGAAGTCAACCAATAAACTAACATAATCAACCATTTACTATATGTATTCAGACACCTAAATAACTTACTAAATCATCAAGGATGTATGTAGTCAACCATGTATACACTATTACACTAGATTGATCCATATGTATGGAATCAACTACTTAATAACAAACTAGATCGGATTGATAATACACAATCAACCACTAACATCAACCAATTAATTTAAAACTAAATCATCTTGACTGATCTAATTTCTTTACTAAAATGATTTTTAACACATTTTAAACTAATTATTTAGGCATCAATGACCTTCCTTGACCCCTACCCATTTTTCATTCTAGTTTTTAATCTATCACAAAAAAATTAGGGTAAATTTATCTACACTAATTTATCCTCGTACTTAATTTTCCAAATCTACCACATTTATAATTAAAAATGATAAAATTTTGAATTTAATATATCCCATAGCTAGATCATTCTCACAATAGTTGTAATGCATCCCCCCCCTCATTTTCATCATATTCATGCCATTATCTTTCTCATAACTCCTCTAGGTCACATAGAGTTTTGGTTTCCTAAAAAAGTAAATTTTCAAATGAATAGTTGAAATTCTATTACATATTTACAATTTAAAAATTATTTAGCTAAAAATTATTTACTTAAAAAATCCATTTTTGATCATAGCTTTGTTTCCATAAACTCTTTTTACAAACTACACAAAGTTATGGAATCTTGATAATATAGATAAGTTTTCTATATTTACCCCATATTTTTGTATTTTTTTGAATTTTAGCTAATTTTTTAGGTCTGCATAATGTCTTGTACATTGGATGCCTCTTTCACCTACTTCTCACATAGTCTCTATTCCACAACAATAAGGTAAGTGAAGGTATGCATTTTTTAATTCTTTAACTTCATTTATTTTCTACTTTTTACTATAATTTATTAGCTCAACATTGTGTGTTATTATGTTCTTTCTTTAATCACCACCCTATGTTACAACTATGTGATACATGATGAGCTTTGAGTGGGGAGTATATATACACATAATATTTTTAAAACTTTATCATCTACTCATGTTACAATAACTTGTTGAGTTTCAATCTCTCTGAACACACACCTTAAAGGGTGCATTGGGAAAGGGGTGGGTAGAAATTTGTTACTTTCCAAGATTATTTATCCCTATACCATCACATAAAACCACTAATTTTTAATTTTATCCAACTCCATAATAAATTTAAACCCTTTAATATACCTTCACAAATAGATCATAACTAAGAAAACACCCCTTTTCTTCACTTTCATACTAAGTCAACCAGGTTAATCTTGTTAGGGATTAAATGCATGTTATAAAACTACATCAGCTTTACTAACCTTGTTCAATATATAATAGATATCTTTCCTATCTAAAAAGATTGATCTAGTCAATCTTGATAGATAAATTATTGGGTGGGTTTAAGGTTAACCATTGGATATAAATACCCCCTTCACTTCAATCCATTAGAAAAGAACATTCATTTTTTCATTATTACATCTCATAATTGTACTAATTCTACACTTGAGGAGTCATTGCTTTTAGTTTTACCTTAGAGGGAAAGATGCTTGTCATGTGAGAAAGTATTGGATGAAAAGTAATAATATTTTATCCTAGAGTTGATTTCTATAGTGTGATACTTGTAAAGGCATAATAACCTATTTAAAATCACCATTGGCTAAGGGATAGATTGAATCATGATAGGTTAAATTCAAGGTAAGTATTTGAAATTATAGTCTTTCAGTTGGTAGATAGATATTGCATAAATTAACAAGATGAATATTTTACTCCTTGCTTAGTTTACCTCTACATCAACTTGAATAAATTTATCTTTTCATGTTTTCTTTTGTTTTTTTAAGTATCCCCCTTTGTGACACAATCTTTAGTGAGCACTAGATTAGATTTATTCTATATATTGAAGGAATAGCTAGGGTTATTACATAGTATCATTTACCTAGAGGATTTGTAACCCTCTCCTATGGTGTTGTGTAATAATAGATCCATTGGTTAGGTTTAGTGGATCCAAATTGGTCATGACCTAATATAAATATTTATGTAATAAATTATTTGTTAAGAATACCTTCTCAAAGCTAGAAATCCACTAAGTAGGATGAGTTGTAGATCCATCCAAATTTGTTGCATACACATTCCATAGATAAGTTAAAAAAATAGGTCAAAACCTTACTTGTAAAGGCAAAGTCACTTGAATATAGACTTTTAAGCTCCCAAATATTGAATATGTTTTTGTAAATTACATTTCTATCTCTTCATTTAGAACACATGTGTCTCAAAATATGTCTTATTAAACATGGGTTAAGAAAAAATGAATCCATGATTAATGAATAAAAAAATTATATAAGATTAATACATCTTCAAGTGAAACTCTTAGGAAAATTATCTGAAACAAATTGATCATATTACCTCCTATTTATCCTATAAAAATATCCAAATACTAATATTCTTAAAATAGAGTTCATGGATATGTTTTAAGACTTGAAACATATAATATAAGATATTTTTATAGTGGTGACCTTACATTATATATATATATATATATATATATATATATATATATATATATATATATATATATATATATATATATATAATCAACATTTAGTTCAATCACACACCTTCCAATATGGAGCAACCCACTCCAATTATGGTTCCATATCCTAATCTAGAATTTCAAAAATAAGAGTTACCTAAATAAAATTTGCCAAAGAAATAATAAATTAAGAAGTAAATTCATAATAAATATGTACCTAAAATTACTAATGCTAAAAATTTGATTTCCAATCTAGAAACCATAAATTATTTGTGATTATTTAAACATTTGTTTATTAACCTTCAGCTAGATGGTAAATAATACACCAATGTCATGGTTGATAATTTTTTTAAAACTAGTGTATGTAGCATGACCTTATCAAATATCTTAGATATGACATTTATCAATTGAATATGAATACTTTATCCAAACCAATCATAGGATATATTAAGTGACCTATAACTCTAAGTCTAAAAATGTGTTCTGCTATATTCTAGTTTTAGGAACTAGTTACACACATATTAATATATAAATAGAAAAATAATAAATATGAAATAAAATTAAAGTTTATAACAATATTATATTGAAAAAATATAATAAAATTACAAATTATTATAGTTATATTCAAAATTTAAACCTCCTTTTAACATGGCTCAATATAAAACAATAAAAAATGATCCTTCCTCTTACACAAGATCTATATTTAAACTAATCTAATCAAGAAAACTAATACCTCCCATACATATGGGATAATTAAAAATAGTAAATGGGATGACTTAAAAATTATATGCATCTAATTTTTTATCAATAAATCATAACAAAAAATAAAAAATGGTAAGATGAAGTGGTCCTAGTACTACCTTCCCAATTTAAAATATTTGTCTTCAAAATTTGAAATGAGTAAATTACTATTGTAACTAGACTATGGGTTCCCATGTTACATCTTCATGTTGCATGTAGAACCATTATACTAGAATATCTATGATAGGAAAATTTTAGAGCTATCAGGAGTGTATTTATAAGATAAACTTAGGTTTTAGGAGGATATATCCTTCAATTTTGAGCTTTGGGAGTGAAGTTTAGGCTCATATATGCTTACCAATGACCTTATTAAAACATGAGACATGGAAAAAAATATGGATCTTGGATGGGGAGGGAATTAAAACTTGTGTTCTATAGGACAATTCTTTTGTATCACTTTATATGGGACATACAACTTGGTTACTAGTTTTTTATGACCCTTAAATTTAAAATAAGACTTTTTATTAGGTTTTATCTAGAGAAACATTATGTTAGTTATGATGAAATCCCATTATAAGTGGTGATGACTAGATTATTAATTTATATGGTTATGTGATATATGGAGGTTATCCTTGAGAGTTTGAAAGATATTCAAATGCATTATGAGTGTGGCATAAAGTTATTATACATTAGAAATTTGTATAAGGTATGTAAGAAGAGAGGTTAGTGGATGAACATTTATATACTAATAAGGTGTCACCCTAGTGGAAGTGTGGTCTGTGGAGTTGTACCACCATTTAATAAGTGATAACCATTTGATCCAGTGACTCTATTGATTAGAAGAAAATAAAAACATATAGGTATCCAATATTTTTTTGAAATTCTATATTTTACCACCTATTTTTGAATGGTAGGAGGAACCCATTTTAATTTGGGTGCCACAGTAGTGGAAAATTTCATTCCATAAATGAATAGTAAAAATGGAATCACAATCATAAATAATTGAAGTAGGTATCACATGGAACCAAAATATATGTTTAAGAAATATTTGGGCAATGGTGGAGGTAGTAAAAGGATCGATTATGGAACAAAAATGGGCATACTTGAATATGTAATATAAAATAAGGGTAGTCATTCAATTTTAGTATAACTATTTCTCTTTTAGTGATGATTTGGGCACTAGTACTAGATGACCTATGTGTTGTACATAGTGACCATTCCAATTATAATTCAACTAAGAAAAATTATTATTGCTCACTTTATAGACGATTTTCTAAATTTTGGTGTCCTAAGACCATTATTGTTATACCTTATGAATCCACTCCAAAATGGTGAGGGATAGTGTGACCAAATCTGTTTATTCTTCATACATGAGAGAACACATTTGAGGAAAAATTTTCAATACCTTTCTTACAGGATATATCTTAGTCATATCCCATTATTTTGGCTACCTAATTTTGTTGTATAAATATATATACTCATTTATCCACTAAAATTTTGAGTCTATGGTGATCAATTTTGATGCAGAACTATCTCCAAACTAGTTATAGGTTTCACTTGTTAATTTCATGAAGGATGGATAGAATTTCCTTCTCATATGTGGCATGAGAGACATTTTTACTTATAAGGTAATTTATAATGAATGTGAGGGTTTAAAATTCATAAATAATGATATATCTAATTCAAATTATTGAGGAATTAGTTTTAATAAAAAATGGTTTAGATAAGTGAAGCATAACTATAATTGGTGTAGTATATATTTCAAGCTTAAGAAGTTCAAAGGTATTTTTTTCCACCTCTAACCACTAAAAATATTCTTTTTCGACATGATTTTGAATGGATCTATAGTTTCCCTATAGTTCTAAATAAAATTTCTATAATATTAAGTGATACCTAGAAATCCATAAATAATCTTAAGTGTTTTGGGATTAGAATAATTTTTATATCTCCAATTTTTTGAGGATCTAATTTAAGGCATTCCTCATAGATGATGTGTCTTAGATACTTAGTTTAGTTTTGACCAAAATTGAACATAGAACATTTGGTACATAACATTTCATTATAAAAGAGATGGAAGGTTTGATATAGATGCATTATATTCTCCTCCTAGGTATGGATATAAAAAATGTCATCAAATAATACTGGGATGAATTTGTAGAGAAATGGTTATAAGATATTTTTAAAGCTATAAAATGTGGACAGAGCATTAGTGAGGATAAAGGGAATGATGATAAAATCATAATAAAAAATTTAAAAATACTATCTTAGGAATATCATCATCCTTGATGTAGATATGATGATGTACTAACCTCACGTCAATCTTTAAAAAGAACCAGATTCCATGAAATTTTTCTAGTGCCTCATCAATCATGGGAATAGGAAAATTTCCTTGATTATGAGTTTATTCAGTGCTTTAGATCTAGTATAGAGACACATAGACACTTATTTTTTATTTTCTAGTAATATAGTGGAAGAGTAAAGAATAATGTTGGGTCTAATGGCTCTTGATTTCAAAAAATCTTGGACCATTTTTTTTGATTTAATATTTTGAGAGAAATGGGTGATGGTAAGGAAGGATGTTTAGAGGTACACTTGTTAAAAAAAATCTAAATGTAACGATCTTATGGAAACTGAGGAGGTAAACCTTTAGGTTCCTAAAATAAAATTATATGCATAGATAATAGTTATTATAATTATAGTAGGTTGTTGGGATTTAGTGATTAACTAAGAATGATGGCAGGAAGCATGGATACAATCCCATGAGATCACTTTTTCATCAACTTCTCCATTAAATATGATAGTTTTGACCCTAAAGTGAGTAATTTTAAGGTGTGTTTTTGACCTTTTGTTATTGACACGTACAAGAAACTAATTATAAATTTAAAACCTACTAAATATCCTACATAAACATCTCTAAAATATGGATTCAATTTGCATATACATAGGTTGGTTATACTAAACCTCTCCATATAGATAGTTGATACTACCTAATTTGGTCTATAGCAACCCACTCCCAGTAAAAACTATTTTCTAAAATAAAATCCACCCTTAGGTTTTTCCATCAACCTAGCATGTTAGTGGTGTGAGAATTTATTCAATTAAATCCATATATAAACAAATCTAGGTCTCATTCAAAAGGAATTGGACACTTAATCTAATATACATATATACACTATTGAACAATGAGTAAATCTACCCTATTATTAAAAATTATTAAAATTATAACTAGGAGCAATCATATGCTAAGTCTAAAGAATACCAAATTTGATCCAAATCAAGCATTGTAAAGTATTAAAGCCACATTATTAGTTTCATACATATAGTGAAGGACCATAATTTCACAATCACACTAGGTTGGAGAACTACATGTGGGTTTATTTCCCTCCTCAAAGTATCAAATACATATGCATCAACAAATAATAAAATGGGGTTTATTGGTGTCGTCTCAACCCATTAAAATTCCACCCATTTTGATGATTTATAACCCTCATAAGTACATATAAAGTTTCAAGGTAAAAGAGACTATTTTATAGATATGCACACATCATCTAGGTTCAGGATCAAAAACATAGATCAAGAAAATATAGTCTCAGATGAACATACAATCACTATGCTCTACTTGCACATAAGTTAGTATCAACTAGTACGTCAATATTGACTGGTGATATTGACCTAGACCTATGGAACTTACCAAACCCAGACAAAGTATCAGTTTCAAAACCAAATAAAGAACATGTATACTTTATCATAATTTTAACTTCTAAAATATAGTCATGGTAAGATAGTAAACAATAAAATATAATTATATTTATATCTTTAGTAATTTATAAATTTAGCATATGTCATTTTTAAAATCAAAAGAATCAATCTCAGCCTTTTAACTTCAAATGTATGCTTGAATGCCATATATTAATATTTTAATTACATTTATAAGTTTCATCTTAATTATAATAATTTTAAAAACCCTACCATTTGACAAAAATCCTCCCCCCGCCCCCCGACACACACACACCCCTCACATTCACAACACATAAACATAATCAAATGTAATTCATTAACATAATTATTATTTAAAATTCATTAAGCAAAGGAATATAATAATATAAAAATAAGTCTCATTTAAATTTTTTTTAACCCAATATATAAATATAACACATATGTTTTATAATAAAATAATTAAGAAAAAATATATCATGTTAAAATGATTCCATTAAATCAAGTTTAAAATCTAAATATACATCAATCCTCTCGAGTCTCAAATGATATAATACTATAAATAATTCTCAATAATACTAAGGTGGATTTTAAATAAAAACATAGGATTTGTAAAATGACATGGATCTCCATAAAAGTATCCTTAATTAGCTATGGGGATCATCAGAGCTATTAAAGGAGTTATTATTGTTGCGTATGTTATGAATATTGGTATTCAATCTAATCACATTAAAGAAGATAAAACAACTCTTTGGGGTGTTCAGATGGATAAAGAGGTTAGCTTAACTCATATTATTATTGAGGGAGACTCTTTACACATCATTCAATGTATCAATAAGAAACATGATCCTAGCTTAAATATGAAAACATTATGGAGGAAAATTTCAATATCATCTAATCTTTACAATAGACTTTGATTTTTCATACCTACATAGAGGGGAATAAGATTTTAGATTGGTTTTATAATAAGGGTGTCAATGAATAATTTTCTTCCAAGTGGATAAATGAAAATGATCTTCTAGTGGAAGTCATTCAACTCATTGTGATGGAATCTTAATATGCTACACAAGCTTTGGTATATGGAATGCCATGAGTTAAATATGAATGGTAGGAGATATGGTTTCATCATTATAAATAATATATCATTGGTTATCATTAACATTTATATTTCCATGATTCATAGTTATTATCCAGACATTGGCAATGATTATCAAAGTCTATGAAATCCTAATTCAACTCTTGGTAAACCTAATGGAAATCCCAAGGATATTATGTAATGTAATGACATTAAATGGGGAATAATTTCACATAAAGGTAGAGGTGAAGTGATTTATTTCCTATATATCAAAATCATGGCTCGACTCAAATGGATAAATTGAGTTTGTGTTCTCAGTTCCAATTTAGATGATATTCTTGAGATGGGGGGTGACCTATCTAGAGTTGAGCCCACAAATGTTTTCCAAATAAAAAATAAAAAATATGTCTGGACTATTATTAAATATGGTGGGTTATACAACTACATGGAGAATATCCAAGGAAATGACACTCAAATCTCCATGGATTTTTTTAGAGGATGAAAAGGGTGAGCAATTATTATGAGATGATTGATTATTGTAGTCATTAAGGAATTGATTTGACAAGCCACATGCATGAGTATGCATGGTAGGAAATACTAAAAGAATAAAAGAGATAAAAATATGAGATGGATAAATTTATCAAAGATGAAGAGTAGGAGATTGACTTTGAAGGGGGTTATCTAAGAGAATCCCTCCCCAATCTATATCATTAGGTTGACCAACATATCATGAAATACATTACCATGTAAGGAAGGTATAAAGGAATTTTATCATATCAATTTTCTCTTTTGAACCATTTTTTACACAAAATTCCTATAAGTTTTCCATTTTGTTTGTTGATTTCACTAGAAAACTTGGTTATTGATGTTCACTTAGTAAGAGTGCCTATGCATCATCATCAAGCTTTGATTTTCATTTTGTTTAATCATGTTAAATCCTTAGAGGTGGGCCCTTCACCCATCACTAAACTAATTGAATTGGGAAAGAAAGACAAATTTATCTTTAAATGGAAATGGAAAGGTAAGATTTAGATAAAATCCCTTTGGCAGCCCCAAAATTGACTCCTAGAAAGAAATCTCATGTGCTAGTGGTTTTTGATTTTAAGGAGGAAAAGGATGAAGAGGAATCTAAGGCTGATTCTAAGGACCCTAAGTTTAAATGTTTGATATCTCTCATAGTATTGAAAATCAAACCTTAGAGTCCTAAAAGCAAATAACTTTTACACAGGAGAAAATTAAGATTGATGTTTGTGAAACTAGAAAATTTGATGAGAAAGGGAAAGGTAGATTTTAGAATTTATTGAGTTGGATTTTCAAGAAAAACTCAAGATGCTATAAAATGATGTGATCTTGATAAAATTATCCTTAATTGGATAATGAAGGATAAAAATAACATCAAGGAGTCTATTAATAAAATTAAACACTTTTTAGGTGGTATGATGAGTCAAGGTAGACTACTAAAGACTTCTATGGAGAATGAGATGGTTTGCCAAAAAGTACTATTGTTGGAGAATAGGGTCTCCAATCTAGAAAAAGGAAAAGACACACATGTAGAAGAATATCAAACAACTCATTCTGATGAGTAATTTTATGATTACAAATTACATATCTAACATAATGTTTTTTAATGAGATCATGAAAGTTGGAATAAATGATCAGATCAACCTAGGGATCAATAAAATAATCAAAATTCAAGATAATGTGAAGATGTTGAAGTTAGAGGTGATTGGTATTATATACCTTTATAAATATATTAATGACTTAGATGTTGAATGGAACATAGTCCTATAGAGACCTGAAGTGTAATCTCTTGTTGCTTTCTATACTCTATAGTTTGTTTTTATTCTTTGGTTTTCTATTATGTATTCATTATTAATGTGTTGTTGATCAACAACCTTTTTTTCCATGTGTGTAAGTGGTTTATGTTTTATACTTTACGGATTTTTTCTTGTTTCTTCTAAATGATAATATTATAGTAACATCAACAAATTAAATTTACCATAGGGTAATCTTGTGTCTATAATAGGTAGACCACAAGCATTTTATTGATATTAAAAATAGGTACATATCAAATGGTGCCAATATGTCATTACCCTTTTACAAAAAAAAATGAATATATAGGTTTTCACCTTATGAATGGTAAAAACCTATTAAATATATAACCATCTATGAAAATTCAACCCATAAGGTAGTATATTATTAACACAAAACACAAAATCTAAATATGTTTATTTAAGAGGGTGTATTTATAATAAAGATGAATGCCCCTTTTACAATTTATTTATTATTTAAAAAACCTAGACTATAGTTAAGACTTTGGGATATGTTCTAAGAAACCCCCTATGATCCAAAGTTAGTTCTTTGGACACATGCCAGTCATTTTCCTCAAATTTTCAAATTTAATTATGTTAAGGGGTTTTGTGAAGATATCAACTATCTAGTTAGTAGTTGGGAAATATATTGGGTCAAGTGCTTTCTTCAACACCAAAATTCATAGATAATGATATTTGAAATCCACATGTTTTTTTTGGCATGAGATATTATATTTTTAGACATATTTATTGCATTTTTATTATCAATGTATAATTGTGTAGGAGCAATCTAAGAAATTTGAAGGTCTTCAAGAATGTGTTGTAAATAAATAATTTCTATGGAAGAATCTCATGTTGTAATGTATTCTAATTATGATGATGCATTTTACACTATATCCTACTTCTTACAACACCATAAAATGTAATTTTAACCCATATTCATAGTGTACCCTATTGTGGACACTATATCATCCACACATGTACCAAAATATGCATCACAATACCCAACAAGTTTGAAGTCATTATTGTGGCAGTATTCAAGCCCATATGTTTTCTTTCCCTGAATATAACAAAGTATTCTTTTTACTACATGATAATGAATTTCTCTAGGATCATACATAAACATAGACATAATTCTAATTACAAAGGATATATCGAGCATGGTAGTCATCAAGTATATCAAACCTCCTAATATATATTAGTATTTAGTGCCATAAAAAATGCACTACCATCATCCTTATACAATTTCAAGTTAATTTACATTGAAGTGATGATAGGTTTATAATAATTTATACTAAACCTATTTAATAACTTAGAAGTATACTTAATTTTTTGAATGAAAATAATTTTATTTTTCTTAGTAGCTTCTATTCCAAGGTAATTGTAAAGAAGTCCAAGATTTATCATTTCAAACACATCTTTTAGTTCCTTCTTCATAGACTTGTTGTGGTTTTCATCATTTCCTATGATAAACAAGTCATCGACATAAAGAACAAGAATTACAAATTTATTTCCCTACACTTGAATATGGAGAGTATCATTAGATTCAATATGAATAAATCCAATTTGATATAACTAGGAATATATTTTTCATACCAAGCCCTGGGTGCTTGTTTAAGCCCATAGAGAGCATTAATTAATTTACACACTTTGTGTTCTACACCCATTTTTTCAAAACCTTGAGGTTGTGTCATATAAAATTCATCATATAAATAACCATTCAAAAAATCACTTTTGACATCTATTTGATGTAATTTCAAACTATTTTATGCTACTAAGGCAAGAACCATATGCATAGTGTGCCATTTGGTAGATGGTGAAAATGTCTCCTCATAATCAATGCCTTCTTATAATGAATAACCTTTTACAACAAGCTTTTCCTCATATTTATCAATGGAGCCTTATAATTTATATTGTGCCTTATAAACACATTTTCATACTATGGGTTGAACATGTGGAGGAGGATTAACCACAACCAAAGTATTATTTTTAGGAATGGAATCATACTCATTTTGAATTGCATTTTTTGAAACCTATTTAGTATAAACTTCCTTAAAAGTGGATGGCTTAGTAGAAGAAATAGTAACAACTATTGCACAATTTACCTATTTATGAGAATTCATGGGACCTATTTTACCAACTTCATATGCTTTCAATTCATTAAAAGTAATTTGATCCCATTTTGGATACTTGTGTAAATTATTAAGATCAATAATACCAAAATTATCTTCATGTTCACCATTTGGAGGAAGACTTAGAGTTTTTTCAACATTTTCGATGTCATTATTTTGTGAAATACTCAAGTAGAATAAATGAAAGGGATAGTTATCTCATACCACAATCTATTAGAGTTAGATTCATTATTCAATCCCTTAACATGTTTTTGAATCTTCCTCTCTAACTTGTCAAATCATGATTATATATTTGTAGTGTTCATATTACCAAATTCATCAAATGTCACATCCTTTATCACTATAAATTTTTTTATATCCAATACAAGCAAAGAATACCCCTTTTTAGTTTGAATACCCAATAAAAATGCATTTTCTACTTTGAGGTTCCAAATTAATTCTATGTTCAATACTAATTAAAATAAAGCAAAGACATCCAAAAATTTCCATGTTTTTAACTTTTCATATAAACCATGCCAAGCCTCATATGGTGTTTTAACCAAAAGTATGGCTTTAGGGTATCTCATTCTACAACACACTATAATACCAATGGATTCTACCCAAAAATTATCATTGAGTTATCTATAGTACAACATATCTTGAGCTTTACCCTCTAAATTTCTATTCATTCATTTAGAAACTCCATTATATTATGGAGTATAAACATTATTATATTTTCATTTGATTCCATGTTCCTAAAAATAATTAAATAATCATTAATTATACTCACAACCATTATCTAAATTAAGAGTAGCTAATTTTTAACCTATTTATTTTTCAACTAATTTTAACCATTTAAAAAACTTAGTGCAAACCTCTAATTTGTCTTGCATAAAAATACCCAAGTTATCCTAGAAAAATCATCAATAAAAAACATAAAATATGATCACCCTTTAATGGATGACTTATTCATATCACAAACATCACTATGAACTAACTACAAACATCTATTATATCATTGAGAAGAAATCTTAGGAAACTTTTCCCTATTTTGTTTGCCTAAAATACATGATTCATAGAGAATACTAGCTTTGCAAAAGGTGGAAAAACCATTCACCATGCCATATCATTGTAAGTCTACCAAAGAGTGATCATTCTAATGTCCATAATGTAGATTCCAAAAACACTATGCACATGTTATACCTATACTTGTATTAACAACTATTACAAGTTCCACTGTGAGAGGAATTAATTTATAATACAAATGAACTAGATTCCCATCCTCACAACCTATATAAATTATTTTGTATCCTTCGTTGGCTGATTTAATATAAATGAGCCCATTTTTAAGAAAAAAATGATAACCCTTATTATGAATCGTTACCATGGAAATAAGATGTTTTTTTAATGTAGAAACATACCAAACATTCTCAAAGTATTTAATAGATCCCTTAGGAAGAGGAATCTGAATAGACCCTAGTCCCTATGGAGTATGCATAGACTTATTTGTCAAGGATACTAGAGTGAGAAATACTTCTTTGAAATTCCAAAAGAAGTCTCACCTGAATGTAATGTTTTTGGTTCTACATGTATTTAAAACCCAACCATCTGTGAACTCATCTATAGCCTCATATTACATATAGGCAATGTTCCCTAAAGCAGTGAATGTGGATTCATGAGAAACATTTCATGAATCATCATATTCATGGTATTAATATTTAGCAAAGTTAGGCTTATATGATTTTTGTGGTATTTGAATTTTATCAAGAATAATTATACACTGAGAAGTAATGTGACCAAATTTTCAATATATATGACATTGAATGTCTAATCTACCTTAACCTCTACCTCTATATGAGTTATGACCACATACTTTATCACTCATCTCATTTAAATGAGAATTGATATATTATTGATAAGAATAGTTGTTATCATTATATATTTTGCTTCTATTTTGAAATCTTCCTTCTCTATAACCTATACCCCCTTTATAATGTTTCCATATTTAGTTGTGTTGCCCATAATAAGAAGAACTAGGCTTAGAATTTATAACATGGGCTTCCTAATTTATCTTAGATTTATTGGGAAAATAAAGGGGATGATAAATAAGTAACTCATATTTTTATCAAAATTTATGCAAGTAATCTTATTAGATAAATGAATCATTTCTACAAAGTTTATATAGGGCACAAGTATCCCTTTTAATGTAGAAGTTACAATGAGAGCATCATCAAGTTTACCAAACTTATCTTTATTATATTCAATATAAATCTTATTCAAATTAGACATGTACTCTCCTATGTCCCCGTATTCCTCTAATGACAAAGTAAACAATTGCATATGTATATATACATCTTTGTATTCTTGGCCTTTTTATCATACAAACTAGATAAAGTCTTTCATGTAGTGTAACTATTGGGAGATTTTTCAATATGAATGTAAGTATATCTAGTGAAACAAAACTTGATTAAATCTAAGGCTTTAGACTCATGCATATTAAAAATATCAAGTTTAGCATGTTTTATAGGTAACATAGGATTTTCATTATTCATAACATCCCATAATTCATTGAATACTAATGATTCTTACATTGAGAATTTATAATCAGTATAATTTTATATCATTAAATGATCACTATCTAAACTAAAAATAATTTTTTTTGACATTTTGAAAGGAAATTAAATTTGAAAAATGAAAAAGCAACACACTCATAATAACACTTAACACAATAGAATGCTTCTATGGGGTTTTGCACTTAACCTCCATGTAGAGAAAATGAAAGATTTTTTATGGGTTTTTCACTTAACCTCACCAAAAATAAATATTTACACCCTTATTTCACCAATTAAATCCTTATTTTATAGAAAATATACAACCTTATTGCACCAAAAAACACATAGTTATTCCATTTCTCCCACTATTTCTCACTCTTTTACATTATTTATGCCCTTTACAATTTTCAAAGCATGCCTTTAATTTATCAAAAAGATTCCAAAAATTAATATTCCTCTAAAAACATATATCAAATAAAAAATTTGACCAAAAATAAGATTTGAACCCTGGACCTCCAGCTTCTAAGGGTTTACACAAAATAAGCATTTTTAATTGCTCTATGAGACTTTAAAAGACAATAAGAGAGAATTTTATATTTATACCTAATATTGTTCTCTATTAAAGTAAAAAAAATACTTTTTCATGAAAATACTTATTTCATCCATGAAAAATTTTGAAATAGAAAGGATAAAGATTCTTGTTTGTGGACCCCTCTAAACCCTAAGTTTTTATTAAAATATATCATAAAAAGCATTGATAAATGAAAGTTTATTATTTTTTATGTATTTTAATGCCAATACTAGACTAGGATGACATGGATACCCCAATTTTTTTTAAATATTATTTCACTTTCATATAGGGTCGTACAAGATCACATAATGTCATAAAAGTTTAGGTTTTGACTAGATTCAAGTTGCCAAAAGAGAATTTTCAGCATATAGATGATGTCTAGAATGGTTTAGATGTAATGGGGGCCATACAAGAAAAAAATTTAGGCCATAAAACTCAATTTTTAAAAAAAAAGCTTCCCATTTTAGTTGAAATATGATTTTTAGCATATAGGGACTCAAAATAGATATCCATACTCAATAGATTTATCCAACAAGTTTTTGGAGGATGCACCTCATTCTAATAGGGGTTTTCACACTATATAAAACCATACAAATGACTAATCTAGCATTTTAAGGTAGAATTTGAGGATTTTGGTTTAAACAATAATCTTCTATAAGATTCATCAAGCTTCTAAATAGAGCATGATTATTATTTTGGTACTTCTCCAAGAATATATACATACAAATAAAATTCTTAGATTTATTTAATCACATATTCAATAATAGGATTTGATATATGCAATTTAAATGTACTTAAAAAATTAAATATTTGAATAAATTTTCAAATTTTGACACCAATTTTATGATCAAAGGGCATACCTTATTTTGCTTTCAATAAACTTGTACATTACTACAAACTTTATTTCACATGAGCCTTCTTTTTTATCACATGAATTTATCTTTCACCTCTTATTTTACCCAAGTTTAACATGCTCTCTTTTACTATGCTCCGATACCAGCAATAGTATTCACGTAACATAAATAAATCAAATTTACCATATGATAATCTTATGTCTACATTAGGTAGACCAAAAGCATTTTATTGATATTCAAAATAGGTACATATCAAAGGGTGAAAATATATCATTACACTTTTACAACAACAAACATCAATATATAAGTTTTCACCTTATGACTGGTAAAAACCAACTAACTCTATAACCAAATATCTATGAGAATTCAACCGATAAGGTAGTTTATTATTAACACAAAACATAAAATTTAACTAAATTTATTTTAGTGGGTATCTTTATAATAAATATGCAATCCTATTTTACAATTTATTTATTACCTAACAAACCTAAACTATAGTTAAGACTTTGGAACAAGTCCTAAAAATAAATGGGAAAGGACCCATTCAAAACCCTCATTTTGCCTTTATCAAAAATCTTTGAAGTCACAAATATGATGCACATCAAAATATAATGATAAATACACAATTATTCCAATAATATAATTTATAATAAATAGTAAGAGATAACATTAAATACATAATAATGATATCAATAAATATAAATCAACTCCTAAAAATAGTTTAATAGCCATGGGTATACATCAAATATTGGTTCAAATCATATGTAAAAAGGGGTAACATCATTTGGGCACTTTTCCTCCAACTTTATTCCAATGGTTACGCACACACCTCATCAATGGTAAGGGCCTTTAACATAATTAATGGGAAAATAATTATGATGAAAGCATACAAAACCATTCAAGAATAAGTGTGAAAGTATAATCACTATTACTTGTAGCTAGCCATATAGACCATAGGTATGCCTCTATGTAATATGACCTCAAAAATCATATAAATTAAAAAGTACAATTGATAGACATATATACATCTATTTTTTTTATAATTGATAATGATGTCATGGTGATGTCATGGAGGTGTCTTGGTGAGTAGATGAAGTTATTTGATATCCTAAGTAACAATGATAAAGTGTGTAATGTGTTTGTTAAAGTGTGCTTGAAGTTGGCTTGGTTGATCTTAAATTTTAGAGATGTTTAGGGATGAGTATGGTGATTTGAGCATGAGAAAATGGTCATATCAAAAGTTAAGAATGGTTTTAGTGCTTGTGTAAATTATTGGAATTCACCCAGTTCATCATTATTCTCATCTAGACATTTTGGGTCCAATGGCAGAAAATCTAAGTAGGTAGTTTAATGACATCATAATTGTCACATGTGGATGAGTCAGGGAGAGTTGGTATTATGGGTGTGATCACATTAGTACCTAGCTACAATGTACTAAGCCTTAGGTCATGTGCCTAAGAACATTCAAATATATGTGGGTACAATGTTGGGTTCTGAGGCATTTTAACAATGTGTTTCTATGTTTAAATAGAGTTGAGTAAGCATGTTGATGATGTCAGCATTCACACACATAGAGGTTTAAGGAGGAAATGGTTAAATTTATTCATATATTAATATGAAATTGCAAAGTTGGGCTCCTAGGTAGTTTGATATTATTTTTCCATACTTAGCCAAATTTGTAATATGGCAAGAAGAGTTGAGTAATCATATTAATGGTGGAATATATTGCATGTGTGGATGTTTCATGAGAATTTTATCATATGGTTTTTTTAATTTTTATGAATAATTTATTTGTGCTAACTTTCACATCAAGCACTAAAGTGCGATAAAAGATATGCATGTTCAAAGTTGGCCTCCCAGATAAGTTTTTAACATAGTTGGCTTTGTGAATGGAAAAATTTGAGTGATATTTTTAATGTTATTATATCTCACACATGTTATGGTTATAAGAAAATATTGATATATTGTTGGATTATCCTATGTGAGGAGATCATATGATCCAAATTTCAAAACATGTGCATGAGTGAAGTAAATGATATGGAGGTACAAAGTTGGCCTTCTAAGTAGATAAGAAATGGTCCCCATACTTAGTATATTTTTAAAAATGTTAAAGATCAGGACCAGATGGATATCCAAAATTTAATGAAGTTAAAGATTGAGGTCCTTGTAAAAGGATCAATGGAGCATGTCTATTCCAAGATGTGAAGATAATACGAGATGAAGACAAGTGTTAGAGGTTTAACGCTAAGAAAATTTAAAGGATAAATATCAAATGATGATTATTTATTCATACATATTGATTTAATAGTGCATATTTCATAATAAATACCTAGCTGATCCATAGATATCGATAGTGAGCATTGAGTCAATATTGTAAGATTACACGAGATGAGGTCAATTGTTATATGTTTAACGTTTTGGAATTGGTTAACTATGAATTAAAGATAAAATAATATAAATGGTGTTTTATTTATCTAATTTTTTAGGACATGGTGTTTGAGGTTTAACTGTGACCATTTACATTTATATATTTGAATTTTACAAAGGTAAAAACCAGTCTATGGTTTTTGGACCATATATTTTGATCAAGGATGAATTTTATCATGGTGTAAAAATAAAAGTGGTAGATTAATAAAAGATTAATATGTTAATATGAATTTAAATTTATAATTTTTATTACAGTCAAAGTTATGAAGGTTCAAAATTGATTGTGTGTTTGATGATGTTCTGTAAGTGACCCAAGAAGGATATTTGAGCTTCTATTGATATTGTTTTGATATCTCATGATTAATTAGATATTTGGGAGTGTTTTATACTTAATTAAGATGATATTTGTGAATATTTAAGGTTTTATCAATCATATATAGTATGAACAAAGGCTTACAAGTTAACTGTGTATTCATTCATGGTGACTGTGTGCACAAAACGTTATTTGAGAGAATTGAGCTTAAGAAAAAGGGAACTATGATGATTATTGGAACTTAAAGAGGACCTATATATCATGTGGAATGGGTAAATTCATTTTTAAAGTGTTCAATTATTTATTATTTTTCTCAAAGAAGTGTTAAAGAGCTGAATGGGTCTCCATAGGACCTAAAAGTGACATAGGCCTATTTGAAACTAGATTGTGCTTAAGTATGACCCATGTGAGATGCCTTACAGGTGAAGGAATGTATTTTTTATAATAATGAAAGGTTTTGGACTTGATAATTCATGATATATATATATATATATATATATATATATATATATCATGAATTGGTTTCTAGTGTGATACTTGTGTATAAAGAAAAGAATTATGCAAGGTGTATGTGAGATTTTTGGGGTGAAGGAGAGGTATATTGAATAGTTGATGAATTTATAAGAATATAAAATTTATGACTATGTGTATGACTTCTAGGTCATATTTATGATGTTATAAAAGTGATCTTATAGTTTAATGATATGCAAAGAGGTTTGAGTGTGTATATGAGTAGAGTTTTAGTGAATAAGGAGAGAGATAGTGGTATGCCTATCTAAGAGGTATGTATGAGATAGAGAGAAAGTTTATGTAGGGGTTAGATAAACAAAGATCCATTATAAAGTGTTGAAGACATTAGTATTAAGGTGGAAGTGTTTAAAGGAGGTTATAAGGGAGTTGGTCTTCCTTAGGGATAATTTATCCTTGTGAAATAGGTGTTTCACCAAATGCCTTTGGTCAAGAGGATGTGATCAAGGCTTATGGTCTACAAGAGTTGACCAATATCTTGTTTGTAATTTATTATAGGATAATATTTCATGTGTTGGAGGCTTGAGAGTGGTTCTTAGTCCCCATGAGTATTTTCCATAGGAACTATGTGTTATGTGTTTAATATTGTGTATGTATTGAATGAATGAGATCTCTTGATAATGTTGCTTGATCAAGTTGATATATATTGATTTTTAATTAGTTTTAAATCACTACAATTAAAATTTAAATATATAGGCTCATTTATTCACCCCCTCTCAATTATTGTGGCTCTAGCAATTGGTATCAGAGTAGGTCCTTTGGTAAAGGCTTGATAGCTTGAAGGTGATCGAAGGTACAATATGGGTAATCATCAAGGAGGTTTCTCTACTAAGCAAGCACCAATGTTTAATTGATCCAATTATTATTTTTGGAGTGCAAGGATGAGGACATACATTATGTCCCTAGGGTTTTATGTATGGTAATATGTTGTGGATGGTTATATTGTTCTTACTACTCCTCCATCTAGTGTTGTAGACAAGAAGTTATTTGAGAATAATTTCAAAGCAATGAATGATATCACTTGTGGTCTATCATAGACTAAATACACCAAGGTAATCCATTGTAAATTTGCTAAAGAGATATGGGACAAAATGTAGATCATTTATGAAAGAGATTCAAAAGTCAAGCTTACTAAGTTAAAAAATCATAGAAGGAAATTTGAAAGTCTCAAGATAAATGATGAAGATTATGTGGCATCCTTTCTGCAGAGAGTTAACAAAATTGTGAACATCATTAGAGGTATTAGAGAGAAACATAAAGAGGCCACTATAGTTCAAAAGATATTAAGGTATATATCCCTTAAATTTTATCCAAATGTGTCTACTATAGAAGAAACTCATGATCTTACTAAATTGAAGATGGATCAATTGCACATCACCCTTACTACTTATGAGATGAGAAAGAATGATGATATACCACCAAAGAAAGAAGTAGCTTTCAATACTAAAATGAAGAAAAATAAGAAGTTACAAGGTGATAAACTTAAGGAGGATGACATTTATGATATAGATGAGGATGAAATAATTTCTTTGATTTCAAGAAAATAGAAAATATATTTAGGCAAGTATAAGGTTAAACTACCCCTCAAATGCTTCAATTGTGGAGAGGTAGGACATTTTTTAATAAGTACCATCATATGTATAAAAATAATGATTATGAAGAGAATGATCAAGGTCATGATGATGGTAAGAGATAATTCAAGTTTAATAAAAGTAAAAAAGGGATACATGAGGTTTGATAATAAGAAGAGGTGCTTTAAGGACAAGAAGAGTGTCTACACCAAAGAAGATTGTAGATCATAAGATGAGAGTGAAGATAGTAACTCTGAGTATGATCATGAAGATGATGGTCCTAATGAAGATAAATCCCTCTTCATAGATGAGGAAGGTAGTTTCTCACATCAAAAGGAGTATACTTGGAGTGATTTACATGATGATGAAGATGAGGTAGAGTGTGAGACTAAATTAATGAATGCTCTTGAAGAACTAAAGATTGATAATAATATCAATAAGAAGATGATATCTAAACTCAAAGACTATGAGGAAAAATTTAGTGTGTATGAGGTAAGTAAAAAATGAATAAACTAAGGAGAATGAAGATATAGTCAAGCATCTCAGTTGTCAATTGAAAGTCCTTTCTACAAGCTTGAAAGTTAAATAAGATGAATATTTAAGGTATGTAATTAAAAATGAGTCATTGAGATTAGAGTTAGATAATACATCTAGTAATGTAAAGTATTTTGTGAGATTTGAAAAGAGATCAAGTGATCTAGATAATATTCTAAATGATCAAAACATGTTAGTGATAAGACTAGTCTTGGATACAAAGAAGAACCAAAGACTATAACTCAAGACAAGATGAAGACTAATGTGAACAAGGACAATCAACCTTTGAAGACAAATCATTAGATAAAGAATGATGCTACAAATAGATTGAAGCCAAATAAGATCAGATAGCCAAATTCCATGAGGTATAAAAGTTTCAATGGTTATTGTTACATATGTAATCAATTTGGTCTTAAGGATAGAGAATGCAAGAGGCCTGCTAGAAATGATTTTTTTTGAAACTATGATGGGGGTAATTAGTTAAAAGGTGTGAGAAAGGTTAAGTGATTCAACTATCATGATGTGGGACACTTTGTAAAACATTGTCCATTTAAGGTAAGGCAAGTTGATTTTCCTTCAATAAATATTGAGTTCTACAATTTTTATGAACTAGGTCACTTTACAAGATTTTGTCCAAATATGGTAAGACAGAATGAGATTCATGCAAAAGGTATGATGTGATTCAATTATCAAAAGAGAAATCACATTGCTAGATTTTGTAAGTAGAGGCTTATAAGTTAGAATAGGTTCAATCAATCTCTTAGAGTGAAAGGAAGAAGTCAAGTTAACTCATGAAAGCCAAAGGTGGTAAGTGTGATTCATGATGAGTCTACATGTCCAAGTAATCTATTTGCTATGGTGGATAATGATATATAATATGAAGAGTGCCAAGGGCTCTCACTATTTTCTCATGTTAAGAATGAAGAGACCAAAATCAAAGAAAAGACCAAGGTATTGATTGACACAAGTTATAAGATGTGTATGGATCCAAGTGAACATATTGCTATTGTTGAGCAAGTATTATTCAAAGAACATCAATTGTCAGTGCCTAGTGATGAGGTTCCAAGCTGCAAGGTTGATTATTCAAATGAAAAGGTATGTCAAGATTCCATAGTTGCTTCATGTGTTTTCAATTATATCTTAGAATAAAAGGAGAGTGATATAGAAAAGGAACTAGTTGTTATAGTTCAAAATAAGAATAAGAACAAATCAAGAAGTCTTATATCTATAAGAGGATTCTAGTGGTTATTGAGGAGATGTGGGCCACTCCTAGATTCACTTTATGTTAGAGAATTGTGGTGCAAAGGATGTCTCTATCTATTTTTTTAAATATAATCCTTTTAGTGGAGAAACAAGTGTTTTTGTGATTTTTTTTAGATAGTCATAGAAGGCTAGAGATAAGTGTTTTCCATTGGAGTATTTATGTCCAAGTGGAAGAGATGCTATGGTGATGTCAGGGTGATGTCATAAATATATATGGTTATTTTATAGGGTCAAATTGAAGGGTTTCAAGTGTAAAAAGAAGATTTATGATTTGTTAAGATGATATTTTTGCATATAAAGGTTTTTTGATCTTATTCTAGCATGCTCCAGATGATTTTATGTTTTGAAGGTATGTTGAAGTCAAATTGGAGATTTTTATTTATTCTCATGTTTACTAGTTTATGCTTAAGAGTATGCAAGTCCTAAAATGGGTTATAGGATGTATGGGTTAAAAAATATTAGGAAGCTCAAATCTTGTTCTGGAAGTGTGAAATTTTTATCTCCAGGTGTACAAGAAGTTTTAGAGGTGGACATTGATTGAAAGATGTGTTGACCTTGTTTATTTTGAGATTCTAGGGTTTTGGGTTCTGCTAGAAAAGTAGTTTACCTTATGGGTTGAGATATGATTTTTATTAATAGGTTGAATGTGCCAAATGAGTTTTTAAATCAAGATTCATAGAGATCTAAAGGTTTGTGGTTTGTAAATTATTCATGTTTTTCTCAAGATGGAGGCCTAATTGGCTAGTAGGTTTATGATGAAAGTATGTTGAATAGGATGATATAAGTGATGTAAATTGGTGTTATTGAGGGGGAATATGATATTGATCCATATATGAATTTTTAGGTCGTGAAGATGTGTCTACTAAAAGTTGTGGGCTCTGCAAGTTCTAGGTAGGTCTACAAGGAGTCTAGACATGCCTAGTATGAATATTTGACATTTTTTCTCAATGTTTCCAAAAGAGTGAGGTATGTATGTTTAAATTAGAGTTATTAGGTTGTTTTAGATCATGTTTTATGTTTGTTACATGGTTTATAAGTATAAGGTGTTATGTATAGAGTTAGGGGGAGCTAACTTAGGTAGCTTGAATGACTTGAGAAACTTTGCATAATGTAAGGGGAAACATATGTGAGATATTTGAGTCATATTAAATATGTGGTGATATATATTATAAATGAGATTTAAATAAATTTGGTATGATGACTTGATCAAACCTAGTCATATTTGTGTATTCTTTCTTCATTGATTGTAGTGCTTGATTGAAGTGAGTATTATCATGGAGCAAGAGGAAGTTGACAAGACAAGAAGAGGTAAGATCAAGATAAGGGGAAATTTGTATCATATTTATAAGGTGGTACTATTTTATTGGTATTATTTTTATATCCTCAAGATCAGTTGGTGCCCACTTTATTATTGTGTTAAAGGGAAAAAAGTTCACATTATGGGAGTGCTTGAAGAGAAAGAAGGAAGGTGAGCTATATATTGATATATGATGTGTGTTGACATCAATGAAAAAGGGGGAAATTGTTGGATAATTTTAAATGATGTCATAGTGATGTCATGTAATTGTCCTGGTGAGTGGATGAAGTTCTTTGATATCCTAAGTAATAATGATAAAGTGTGCAATGTGCTTATCAAAGTGTGCTTGAAGTTGGCTTGGTTGATCTTCAGTTTTGGCTTGGTTATATATTTAGGGATGAGTATGGTGATTTTAGAATGAGAAAAAGGTCATATAAAAAGTAAATAATGTTTTGAGTGCCTATGTACATGAGTGGAATTCACCTGGTTTGTCATTGATCTCATATAGACATTTTGGGTCCAATGGTAGAAAATCTAGGTAGGCAGTTTGATGACATCATAATTTCCACATGTGGATGATTTAGGGGGAGTTGGTCATATGGATGTGATCAAATTAGTCCCTATTTGATATGAAATAAGTCTCAAGTAATGTACCTAAGCTCAATAAAATATATGTGGGTACAAATTTGGGCTCTCAAGCATTTCAACAATGTTTTTCAATGTTCAAATAGAGCTGAGTAAGCATGTTGATGATGTTAGCATTTGCATGCATGGAGGTTTAAAGAAGAAATAGTCACATATGTTTGTTTAATATTATCCATAGTTATTATTATATAAATATTATGTCATGAACCTAAGTTCAACAAAATATATGCAATTGCAAAGTTGGGCTCCCAGGTAGTTTCACATTATTTTTCCATACTTAGCCAAATTTGCATGTGGCAAGAAGATCCAAGTAATCATATTGATGGTGGAATATATTGAAAGTGTGGAGGTTTCATGAGAAGGTTATCATATTATTTTGTTAAGTTTTATGTCTAGTTTATTTTGATTACTTTAAAGTCAAGCACTAAAGTGCGACAAAAGATATGCATGTTCAAAGTTGACCTCCCAGATAAGTTTTTGACATAGTTGGATCTGTGAATGGAAAAATTTGATCAATATTTTTTATGTCATTATATCTCACATGTGTGAGGGTTATATGATAATATTGAAACATGGTTGGATTATTTTATGTGAGGAGATCATATGGTCCAAATTTTAGAACATGTGCCTAAGCGAAGTAAAAGATATGGATGTGTAAAGTTGGCCTTCTAGGAAGATAAGCAGTGGTCCCCATACTTAGTCTATTGTGCAAAATGTTAAAATTTAGGACCAGATGGATATATAATGGTTCATTAGATTTTTTACTTCTATATCTAAGGTGCATAATAATTCATATGGGGCAAAGTGTTCATTGGTTAATGAAGTTAAAGATTGAGCTCCTTACAAATGGATTGATGGAACATGTTTATTCCAAGATGTCAGGATGCTATGAGATGAGGACAAGTGTTAAAGGTTTAACATTGATAAAAGGTAAAGGATAATGATCCAATGGTGAGTGGGGTTTTTTACATATTGATTTAATGGTGTGCATTGCATAATGAAGACCTGGCTGATCTGTAGAGATCGACAATGAGTGTTAAGTTAATATTGTAAGATTACATGAGATTAAGTCAACTATTAGATGTTTAAAATTTGGGAATTGTCATTATATGAATTAAATATAAGAAAAAAATAATGTTGTTTGATTGATCTAATCTTTTAGGACATGATATGATGACATGGTGTTCGAGTTTTAACTGTGATTGTTTATATTTGAATATTTGAATTTAACAAAGGGAAAAACCAATCTATGGTTTTTGGATCATATATTTTGATCAAGGATGAATTTTATCATTATATAAAAATAAAAGTGGTAGAGGACTACATGTTTCATTATAAATATGATTTTTAAGGTCTAATTGACTATGTGTTTGATGGTGTTCTGTAAGTGACTTGAGAAGGATATTTGAGCTTGTATTGATGTTGTTTCAATATCTCATGATGAATTAGATATTGGGGAGTGTTTTAGACTCCATGAATATGATATTTTTGAACTTTTGAGGTTTTACCAATCATATTGAGTATGAATATAGGTTTACAAGTTGACTACATATTCATTCATTATGACTATGTGCATAAAATGTTATTTAAGCGAATTGAGCTTAAGCAGAAGGGTACTATGTTGGTTTTAAGAAATTAAGGAGGAAATATAGATCATGTGGAATGGGTACATTCATTTTTAAATTATTCTTATGTTTCTTATTTTTCTAGGAGAAGTGTCAAAGAGCTAAATGGGTCTCCATAGGACCTAAAAGTGATTTAGGCCTATTTGAAAGTGAATTGTGCTTAAGTGTGACCTATGTGAGATGACTTAAGGGTGAAGGCATGTATTGTGGCTGATAAAGAAAGATTGGGGACTTAATAATTAATTAATTCTCTATATATAGTGAAACTAAATGTGTTGGTTTTTAGACTTCTATGTGAGACTTGTGTATGAAACTTGAGAAAAGACTTGTGCAAGGTATATGTGAGAGTTATGGAGTGAAGGAAAGGTATATTTTCATAGTTGATGAGTAGAGAAAATTCATGACTATGTGT
Source organism: Torreya grandis (assembly GCA_037957365.1). Lineage (NCBI taxonomy): Eukaryota > Viridiplantae > Streptophyta > Pinopsida > Cupressales > Taxaceae > Torreya > Torreya grandis. Next base: position 182,891 of record JARHVA010009062.1, on the reverse strand, counting down.
ATGAATTGTAGGTAATATTTATGATGTCATAAAAGTGCTCTTGTAGTTTGAGGATATACGAAGAGGTCTGAGTATGCATATAAGGATAGTTTGAGTGAAGGAGAGAGATTGTGGCTTACCTATGTGAGAGGCCTATATGAGATAGGGAGAGTTTGTGAGAGGGTTAGATAAACATAGATCCATCATTATGTGCTGAAGACATCATTACTAAGGTGTAAGTTTTCAAAGGAGATTCTAAAAGAGTTGATCTTCCTTAGGGGTAGTTGCTCCTTATAAAATAGGTATTTCACTAAATGAATTTGGTTAGGAGGATATGATCAAGAGTTGTTGGTCTAAAAGAATTGACTAGTCTCTTATTTGTAATTTATTATAGGATAGTAATCCATGTTTTGTAGGATTGAGATTAGATTTTATTCCTCATGAGGGTTTCCCACAAGAACTATGTGTTATGTGTTTGATATTGTATATGCATTGAATGAATGAGCTCTCTTGTTAATGTTTCTTGATAAAGTTGATATATGCTAATTATTTATTAGTTTTAAAGGACTGCAATTGAAATTGAAATATTTTGGCTCATTGATTCACCCCTAATGATTATACCTCTAACATCTATAACGTCACTTTGGCCAAAGTATTTTATAAAATTTATTACTTCAAAATAATGTGGGTCATTATCCACATATGCATTAATATCTATTATATTATCTAATCATTAGTAAAATTCTTGTTTGACTAATGATGAGTGACTTGTAAATAGGCAACCCTCTTTTCACTCATTTTCCCATAGGAAATAAGGATGACTCTCCTAATACTTAGTTATATCAAAGAATATATTACAATCATAGCCATGAAAAATAGTTCTTTATGCATTAATAATAATATTATAACTACATACCATAATGACATATTAATTCAATCTCTTATTGAAGAAATAAGGAAAAAAAATTATGTTGGTCTTAATAACTTGACCATACAACTAAGGCCTATATTTTGCCTCATTAATTATAAAAACATGACATATGGTATAACTTTTTTATTCAAAAAAAAGAATACTTAACAAGCCTTTACTCTATTATACTGCATATTTTAAAATCCTTTAAGATATAATAAAATTAAAATAAATCCATTCATAACTTAAATAATGTAAAAATATCACTATGATCATGGTCATGCCTAGATTATATTAAATCCATCATTCTAAGTAGGCATTGGGAATCATAAAACATATGAACATATTTTAGTGTTTAATGATAATAGTTTTAGAAAGAAATCAACCTACTATAATACTAAAATGAGAGTATTACAACATTAAATATTATCCTTTACATATATAGGCTTGTAATTAGTTGTTTTAACTACCTATAGGTCTATAGTTTGATTAAAAAAATAGTTTACTAAAGCCTTTCTAATTCTGATCATATCATTATATCCAAATTTCAACCTTATCCAAATAACATTAAATTTTTATAATTATCTTGTTGATCATGTTCTTGAGATACATTGATTTTCATTGATGTCAAGGTGATCTGAGTACATAATGCATTAATGATCAAGTGATACGTTCCAAGTGGATTTGAGAGTACATATCATGTGTGGAGGTATTTTAGATGCTATAAAATGTTGTTGATATTATGTTCTAATTGAAAAGTCATATAATGTGTTATGAGTGTTTGGAGTGTTTATGGAAGTAAAAGGAATTAATCAAAGTAGTCATATGAATGTATAGGTTTTCCTCATCATCTTGGCAAATCAGGTTGAGTGAGTAGATTGATGACATCAAAATTCACACATATGAAGGTGTTAGAAGAAAGTGGTCACATGGGTTTGTTCATATTTATTCCTATATCATGTGATTCAAATTTTAGGTCTTGATATTGTGTTTATAAAAATATATCAAGGTTCAAAGTTGGCCTTCTAAGCAGATTGTAGTATTTCCCATACTTAGCCAAAGTTGCTCTAGTAGACTGTGATGTGCCAAAGACCATCAGGTTTAAGACTCAAAAAATAGCTATTATTAAGGGTAAATATAGGGATACCAATTGTATAAATATATCTTGATCATATCAAGGATCAATGGCACATGAGCGATCATATAGATGAAGATCTAATGATGTGAGTTTAATCATAGATAGAGATCTAATAGTGAACATAAGGTTAATAAGTCAAAAGACCCTCAAATTGCATGCAGTACTACCATGTTTTATATAAACATAGAGAATAACATTAGGGTAAACATATTAAATGTGGGGCTACCAATTGGTGTGAGTTTATAAAGAGTTAAACAACAAGGTTCACAAAAAGCATGCAGTGCTGCCAAGTGGCATAAACACATTGAGTGAATGGAGACTGATAGCAAGGTCCACAAAAGGCATGTGGGACTACCAAGTATCTTAATATCAAAATTAGGGATTGAATATCAATGATAAATGATTGATATTAAAGACTAGGAGACTCTTGAAGAAATTAATAGAGTGTATTTGATCAATTTGCTATGGGACATGAGATGCAGACATGTGTTTAAAGATTTTGCTTTACATAGTGACTGTTGGAATTTAAATTAACAGAGGAAAAATAGTCTATATTTTTTGAGATATAAGTTTTAATGTATGAATAATATGTAAGTGGAATTTTTTTAAAGGAATCCAAGGCACATTCATAAATTTTTTTGGAAGGTTTAAGTATCTATATAGTTGCAAATATTAAGCTCTAAAGTTGATTGTGGGTTTGACCATCTTCTACAAGTGACCTAGAAGGATGTTTGAGTTTTTATTAACAAGTTTTGGATGTTTCATGATTATTTATCAATTAGAGAGTGTTTTATACTCCATGGGTACCATATGTGTGAAATTTGGAGGTTTGACCAATCCATCTTTAGTATGAACAAATGTTTATAAGTTGACTATTTATTTGTACATGGTGTTCTTGTGTACAAGACTAATGTTTGAGAATATTTTACTTATATATAAGAGTGTATATATTGATGAAATCAATTTAAGGTGTCTTAGGGGTCATGTGTAATATAATTATGTATCTATAAGTGGTCTCGAGTTCTTAATTGGTTTGGTGAAGTACTAAAAGGGTGAATAGGTCTCCATGAGACCTATAAGGGCTAATAAGACCTAATTGAAAGGTGTAGTTGATTAAGGGTCACCCATGGATGATATAGTAAACATATGAGGGTGATATAGAGCTATATCTTATTATAATATAAGCCTTAAATGTTAAGGCATGTATAAAGGCTGACCAAGAAGATAATATTCATGAAAACTCTATAAAGAGTGAAATCAAAGGTGATGGTTTAGTGTGTGTTGTAGTAGAAGAGAGAGTTGAAGGGTGATAAAGAGTAGAGTGAGTGTACCTAATGGATGGATTTAAGATTATATTAGGTTGAGGATTATGTATATGACTTTTAGGTCATAATTCTAATGTCATAATAGTGTACTTATTGGATTGAAGATTATGGATGAGTGAAGATGTTTAGAGTGATCCAAAAGGGTGTTTTGGATGCATTGCTTGTGTATGCAATCTTGAGAGAGTGAAATATTGAAAGAGAAGTGTTATACATTATTTTTCCATCAGATTTAAAGGAAACCATATTTTTAGAGATGTTGATTTCTTAAGTGTTCTGTGGGTGCTCAACATCTAGAATAAGTTGGTGCATGTTCATGCTTAGGGGTGGGTGCTCCTTGTGAAGTGGGTGCTTCACTAAAAGATCTCATGTTTGTGATAATTTTATAGGACAAGTATTCCATGTATTTTTAGGATTGAGAGTGGGTTTTATTCCCCATGAGTATTTCCCACATAAATCATGTGTTTTGTGTTTGATATTCTATTATCTTTCTTATTCATTGTTAAGAATGACTTGTATGCTTTATGAATGCATATGGTGATTGAATTAGGATTTAAAGGATTGTAATTAAAGATTGGATTATCTTGCATTACTAATTCAACCCACCACACCCTCTCAGAGATTGTACCTATAACAATTGGTATCAAAGCCACACATTATTTTCAAGTTTAACTACTTGAATGTGATCCAAGGTACAAAATGGAAAATCAACATATGCAAGGTTTCTCTATAAATCAAAATGTATTATTCAATGGGTCTAATTACACTTTTTAGAGTGTAAGGATGAGGGCATACATTATGTATCTAGGTTTTTATATTTGGTAATCAATTATAGATGGTTATACTGCACTAACTACTCCTCTGACTAGTGTAGTTGATAAGAAGGTAAGTGAAAATAATTCAAAGGAAAAGAATTCCATAATTTTTAGTCTTTTAGAAACTTATTTCACCAAGGTTATCCATTTAAAGTCTAACAAATAAATTTGGGTTAAATTATAAACTATCTATGAAGGAGATTCAAAGGTTAAGCTGGCTAAATTACAAACTTATCAAAGCCAATTTGAGGGACTCAAAATGAAGGAAGAAGACAATGTAACATCATATATTATAAGGGTTAATGAGATAGTAAATAGTATTAGAGGTCTTGGAAAAAATATTGAAGAAGCTACTATAGTACAAAATATTTAGATAATAAAGAAACTAAGGTAGATAATGAGGTTGAAATGATGAATTCTCTTGAAGATCTGAAGATTGAGAATACAAAGAACCAGAAGATGATGTCACAAATCAAGGAATATGAGGAAAAATCTAGTGTGTTTCAGACAAGAATAAATAATGATAGTAGGGAACATGAAGATACAATCAAGCATCTCAATACTCAGTTGGAAATTGTGTCTATACAACTAAAACTATAGAAATGAATCCTCCAGGTATATGATTAAAATTGAGTCCTTGAAGGTTGGAAGAAATATAGTAAGGTAATGTCTTTTGTGAAGTTTGAAAAGAGTGTTAATGATCTTGAAAACATTCTAATTAGTCAAATATATACAAGTGATAGATCTAATCTAGGTTTCAAGGAATAACAAAAGGTTACAACTCAAGATAAATAAAAGGTTAACATTAACAAGAAGAACCTAACCTTAAAGGTCAATGATCAATAAAGGAATGATGGTGCTAAAAAATTGAAAATTAATCCTATCAAACAACCAAATGCTATGAGGTATGCAAATTTCAAGGTCAGTGTTACTCCTCTAATAAATTTTTTCCTAGGTAAAGAAATTATAAAAGACCCTTAAGGAATGAATTTTCTTAAAACTATGATATGAATCATCATTCAATATGTGTAAGTGAAGTTGAATGCTACTGTTGCTATGACGTGGGGCACATTACAAGATTTTATCATAATAAAGTAAGAAATAATGAGTTTCTCTTAATAAGTATGGTTTGATACAAGTGTCAAGAGAGAGGTCACATGGAAAGGTTATATAGGAATGGTCAATCTCTTATTTCTAAGAAAATTAATCCTACCATGAAACAAAGAAACTAAAATGAATGGAGACCCAAGGATGTGAATGGATTATTTGTCATGATAGAATATGAAACAAGTCTAAGAATTAAAGAGCAAGCCTTATCTACCCAAATAGATAAGAAGATCAAGCAGGACTCTAAGTTAAAAATAAAAAGTGAAGTTAAAGACTCATTCAACATTAATATAATGATGAGTCAAGACTTCAAGTTAGGTAAGAGCATGGAGATGTGGGAGTCTTCTGAGTTTTCAAACTATTAATCTCTCATGACAAATGGGTGTCTCTATCTATGCTTCTTAGGAGACAATTGTCATATGTAGAAGCAAGTTTTCATGGTTTAGGTGATGAATTAGATGATACTATCATTATAAGAGGGGGATCAATAAGGTAATAAGCTTACTTAAATAGTTAGTGATGAAAATCTTCAAGAAACCCATTCAGGGACATCGGTCCTAAAATCAAAATCAAATCAAAATTTGATGTTTGGTTTTATAGGTCAAATCATAAAGTATGAATCATGGTATGGTCAAGATGGTGTGTTTTCAATGAGAAAAATTATGAACATCTAGTAAGAAATGGTTTTTACAGTGATGATGGGAGTTTTTATCATCTCTTTGAGGTGGTCCTTTCTTGTTAATGCTCCTTTAAGTCTTTTCAAGTCCTCAAGATCAGTTGCTGCCCATTTTGTCATTATGTCAAAGGGGGAGCGTAATGTGTGAGATATTTCAATTCCAAGGAGCTTGTATGGCTGAGTATGGTTTCATAACAAGTTATATTAGATGAGAATGATGTTAGGGGGATATTTATAAGCTTTGTGATCAATTTTCTAGGTTTAAGGATCAAGTTGGAATGTTTAAGAAGAGACCCTCTGTCATTAATGTCAAAGGGGGAGAAAAGTTTATAATGAAAGAGTTGTTCACCTTGGGAGAGAGCATTCTAAAATATGTTTTCCATCATGAAAAAGGGGGATATTTTTGTGCATGTTCTTGAGATACATTGATTGTCTTGATGTTAAGTGATCTAAGTACATAATGCATTAATGACAAAGTGATAGGTTCCAAGTGGATTTGAGAGTGCATATCATGTGTGGGGGTCTTTTGGATGATATAAAATGTTGTTGATGTTATGTTCCTATTATAGAGGTAATATAAGGTGTGATGAGTGTTTGGAGTGTTTATGGAAGTAAAAGAAACTCATCAGAGAAGTCATATGAATGTCTAGGTTATCCTAGTCATATTTGAAAATCAATTTGAGTGAGAAGATTGATGATGTCAAAATTCACACGTGTGAAGGTGTAAAAAAATTGGTCACATAGGTTTTTTCATATTTGTGCCTAGATCATGTGGTTCAAATTTTAGGTCTTGATATGGTGTCTAGAATTATATATATATTTTAAAAGTTAGCTGTCCAAACAAGTTGTAGTGTTTTCCATACTTAGCCAAAGTTGCTCTAGTAGACTGTGATGTGTCAAAGACCATCAAGTTCAAGTCTCAAGAAATATATGTTATTGAGGGTAAACTTAGGTCTTCCAAGTGTTTCATCTATCTCAATTGGATCTAGGATTAATTTTACATGGTCAATCATGTAGATGAAGATCTAATGATGCAGTTTAATCATAGATAGAGATCTAATGGAGAGCACATGGTCAATAATTTAAAGGATCCTAAGATTGCACATGGGATTACCAAGTGGTGTAAATGCATAGATACTGATATTAGGGTACATATAATGCATGTAGGGATGCCAAGTGGTGTGAGTGCATAAAGCATTAAATAGAAGGGTCCACAAAAAGCATGTGGGGCTGCCAAGTGGCATAAGAACATTGAGTGAATAGAGACTGATAACAAGGTCCATAAAAGGCACACAAGAATACCAAGTGTCTCAATCTCAAAATCATATATCAAAGATCAATAGTCAGTGATTGAGAGTAAATATTGGGAGAATCCTAAGGAGATTGATAGAGTGTATTTGATAAAGTTTATGTGGGACATGAGATGAAGACATGAGTTTGAAGATTTTGGTTTACATAATGACCGTTGGAATTTAAATTTACAAAGGAAAACCAATATGTATTATTTAATCTAAAACTTATAATGTATGATGAATTTGTAAAAATAAAATTAGTGAATGACTGTAAGGTGCATCCATAAAAAATTGTTATAAGGTTTGACTATTTGTACAGTTGCATATATTAAGATCCAAAGTTGATTATGGGTTTGACCATCTTCTGTAAGTGACTGAAGAAGTATGTTTGAGTTTTTATTAATGATTTTTTGATGTTTCATGATGATTTATCAATTAGAGAGTGTTTTATACTCCATGAAGACTATTTGTGTGAATTTTTGAGGTTTGACCAATCTATCTTTAGTATGAAAAAACCCTTAGAAGTTGATTATTTGTTCATACATGGTGTTCTTGTGCACAAGACTAATGTTTGAGAAGATTATACATATGAATAGGAGTGTAGTATCACTTGAAGGTGTTTTAGGGGTCATGTAAAATAGACCTATTCATTTGTAAGTGGTCTTATGTTCCTAATTTGTTTGATGAAATAGTAAAGGGGTGAATAGGTCTCCATGAGACCTATATGGGCTACTAAGACCTAATTGAAATGTGTAGCTACTTAAAGGTGACCCCTAGATGTTATAATCGACCTATAAGGGTGTTATGGAGCTATGTCTTAGTTTGATAGAAGCCTTAAAGGTTAAAGCATGTCTAAAGTTTGACCAAGGAGATAATATTCATGAAGACTCTATAAAGAGTGAAATCAAAGGTGATGGTTTAGTGTGTGTTGTAGAAGAAGAGAGAGTTAAAGGGTGAATAAAGAGGAGAGTGAGTGTGCCTAGTGGATGGACTGAAGAGTAGATTAGGTTGAGGATTGTGTATATGACCAATAATTCATAATTATGATTTAATAATATTATACTTGTAGGATTGAAGATTAAGGATGAGTGAAGAGGTCTAGAGTGATCCCTAAGGGCATTTTGGATGCATTGCTTATGTATGCAAGCTTGAGAGAATGAAGGGTTGAAAGAGAAGTGTTATAAATTATTTATCCATCAAATTAAAAGGCAATCATATTTATAGAGCTATTGATTTCCTAGGTGTTGTGTGGGTGCTCAATATCTAGAATAAGTTGGTGCTTTTTCATGCTTAAGGGTGGGTGCTCCTTGTGAAGTGGGTGCTTCACTAAAAAGTCTCATGTTTGTGATGATTTTATAGGACAATTAGTCCATGTGTTTTTAGGATTGAGATTGGGTTTTATTCCCCATGAGGGTTTCCAACATAATTCACGTGTTGTGTGCTTGATATTATATTATCTTTATTATTAATTATTATGAATGACTTGTATTCTATATGAATGTGTAAGGTGATTGATTAAGGATTTAAATAATTAGAATTGAAAATTTAGATTATCTGGCATCACTAATTCACCCCCCCTCAGTGATTATACCTATAACATATCTAAATCAGTTAATATCTTTATTTTTTATTACCAAGGATTTCATAGACATATTTTTTTATACTAAAATTAATTTTGAATTAAAACTAACTATGATTAGAAATTTAAACTATTAAAATTTGATCTAAGAAGTTAAATAAGACATAATACAATAAATACAAAAATCTACAAAATTTAAAGATTTTTAAATTACTAAAGGTATAAAACTAGGGTTAGGGTTAGATAATTATCTTTGAAAATATATTAATTTATATTATATTAACATTTTATGAGCTATGAATACTGTATGGCCTGCAAAATGAAAGGTGAACCGAGGAAGCAAGAACCTAAAAATTATGGAGATTAGAAGGCAAAACAAGATGTTTAGAGGATTCTTCAAAAAGGGAAGGTCATGAGTTATTTAGAGCAGCTGCATGGATCTAAACCCCACATAACAATGACATTCTTCAAAAATTGGGTCGACGATAAAGTAACACTCCACGGTATCACGGTGAAGCTCACAGAGGAATTCATTGTAGAGGTTACGGGGCTTCCTATGGAGGGTATAAAATTCTATAAGCAGACCAGTATATCTAATGAGGCATACAGTAAATTCCTGAAGATGGACGCTGAGGAGCAACAGTTAGAAAAGAGTAGAGATTTTTTTGACTTGGAGCAGATAAAAGGAATCTGGAGAGATGTTTTATGTTGCATCCGTGAGTATTTTATATTAGATGGTAAAAGAAAAAGAGTCCATAAATTTCATTTTGTCTTTCTTAATCATTTTAGGCACAAAGTTAGAATTTCCTTCCCTTTCTATTTGTGTTTCTCGCTACTTCAAAGTTTGTTCGCTCATAAAAAAAAGGAGAGTCACCCTATATTGCATGAAGGATTGATTCTAATTATAGAAGGTTTCTAAAAAAAGAATGCCATTGTCTTGAATCCTTATTCAGAAAAAAATAAGGAGTCACAGAGTAAGAAGAATGAAAATGTAAAGGGGAAGGAAAAAGTTAAACCTAAATCCTGTAGTTTAAAAAAAGAAATTGTTGATGAGGAAACTGAGTGGGAAAGTACAGAAAGTTCTGAGGAGGAGAGTATGGAGGAAGAGAAAGGGACGAATAGTGGGGATTCCAGCTCTGACCTAGAAGGTAAATATAAATATGAGAATGAAAAATAAGGGGATATAATAGAGGAAAAAATAGAATAGAAAAACTTTGATCATGAGGATAATCAACAAGTGTTGGGGGGAAGTGAAAAAGAAATGGATATTTTATTTGAGGATCCAGATTTGAAAATAGAGAAGGAATACATGGTTCAGGATGCCAATCATGCAATGGAGACTAGAGAACAAGAAAAGGATGATCTTGTCCACAATGAAAACCCTATTGATATTAAAGAACAAAAAAAAATGGAAAGGGAGGATAAAAATGAAAAGGATGAAGACAATCCAAAAGAGAACACTAAAGATTTTAGTGAAGTTTGGTAGAGAGACAGTAGGATTCCCTTCATGAATTCGGCCAAATGCAAAGCAGATGCTATTTTTCAAGTTGATTCATGGATGTATAAGGAAATAATGGGCCTCAAGAAGAGAATGGAAATAATGGAACATAATCAGGAAAATGATCAAAAGAAAATCAATAATTTGGAAATGTAGATGAGAGATATTCCTATAAAACTTAAAGATTATGAGAGTAATCTTAGAAAGCTCATTAAGGAAAGCAAGATGAAGATGGAGGAGGTAACTTCTAGCATATGTGCTACTACTACAAACCTTGGAAAATAAGTTAATGAGGAAATAAAATCATTGGAGGGGCTGAGTAAGAGGACTAGACAGAACTCGAGGAAGAAAGCAATGTAAGAGGATGCTATGTTGGCTGTAATATCCATATAGGACACTGTTGTGATTGGAAAGGAGGCGGCGAAGATGATCCTAGAATTAGAAGAATAGGGTCTTTTTGTTCTTATTGTTCTGGTCCTTTTTATTGGATGTTTTAACAGGTTCCATAATCTAGTCCTTTATTTTCTTAACGTATTTGAGTTTCCATGTCTCTGTAAAACTTGGGGTCTTTCTTCTTACTATCTTGTTTTGTGGTTTCAGGTCCCTGTAAAACCTATTTTTGATGCTACTCTGTAGTAGGCAATAGGTTTGTTTTTCCTGTGGTTCGTTATTGTTATATCCTTCTTCCTTTGTTTCAAGGTTTTGGGGTCCCTTTAAAACTTGTTTTTACCTTAATCTAAAAAATTTTATGAGCTATAAATACCTTAAATAACCTAAAAAATAGATGCATCAGAAAATGATACTTTATTGTATACTAGGATAACACTGTAAAAGGAAAAAAAGGTTGTAGTGCACTGTTATCTACTACTATGGCTTTGTCTAAGTAAACTATATGCCATATCTAATAATTTAGGCATGTCCACCTTTATCTATAGGTCACCTCTTTATATGTAAAGCTCGATTTGAAATGTGGGGGTCTTATAAAATTAATGACCTAGTCCTGTATAAACACATAAAATAGATCAAATGTCAAAGGGATAAAAATAGGGGATGTAGGAAAGGACAAACAATCATCATAAAATTCCTTCTTGACTAAGTGATTCCTCCATATCCTAAAGGCCTTAGGCTAATATGGTAATCCCTTTAGGGGATATCATATGAATGCAACTAGAAATGTTTTGATTATAATGGTTCATATATGATGCCCCTAACCTAAAATAAAATAATGTTAATTTAGTCACCTAAAATTTGCATTTGAGTACTAATAGTGATACTTTAGAAAACATATTCTAATATTATCCCTAGACCAATCCTATAACATATTATCAAACTTTTACAGCCTTTATATGGACCACAAGCATCCCTAGTAAGCTTAAATATAGTCTCAAACCCTCATTTCCTAATCTTAGTCCTTCATGCCAAACATGATACAAGATATAAATTAGTGCCACATTAAAGACACTAGAGGCACATGGTGATAGTTTCCTAAAAATGTTGCTATTGTCCTTTAATCTATCTTTTTTGAATGAATTTATTTTCAAAATTAAAACCTCCCAAGGTTTGTTTAAGAATATTTTATTATCTGTACAAGTTATAGAACACTATAAATACATGAATTTTAGACCTCTATCCACTAGATGGAAATTATATTCAAAATAACTATTTAAATACAAAACAATTTGAAAAAAATCAATGTTATTAGTCCCTATTATGACCTACTTCTACATACTACCATATACATTTACCTTAAGCTTAGATTTTATAAATTTTAAATCTAAATTACACTCAAGGCATTCAATACCACTATAATTCTATCATAACTTGCACTTGAACCAACACTTAGGTGGGGATAAATACATTAGGCTTGATCCCTCCTCAGAGTATTGGTATGTAGTCAACTCTATCCACAATAGGGTGTTGAGGATGTCTAGTCTATCCTACTAACAAACATACTTTTCATCTTATGCCTTACTTGTAAGGAGGATTATGGTTTGCATCATAAATCAACTATATACATAATACAAGATTGTATACTTCACATGCACATGAATAAAACCCAAAAAATAGGTGCAATTACACCCAATAATTTAGAGCAGTCTTACACATAGGACACTAGTGCCATTTTTATGACACTAAAGCCATATGTCATTATTGTAAAACTATGGTGTTACTATCTAACAAGGGTTATGATATAGGAATCCATTTGTTAACACTCATACCTATTCATATCATAGTTTCTAGTACTCAAATCTTTTGTATAAGGTGTTTTTTAGATAAATATTTATTTGCACATATTTATTACTATTTATAAAAAGTCAAAGCTAATAAAAATTTATAACAAATCATTAGTTATTTTATGCATATTATTTCACTATTTATACTACTCATCCCTTTAATAAAAAATAATATCTATATAAGTAGAACCCTAAAAAGTTAAATCCTTTGGTGAACCCAACTAACTTTGAATATTGATCAAATCTTTACCCTATATGATCTTAGGGTTTGTATCCTTTTTCTATTTTGGCTCAGATTTTAGTTCCAAATTTTATATTTGTTTCAATATTTATTTTTTAAAATATTTCTTAGATTAAAATAATTTTAAAGTTTCAAAATATACATAAAATTATTTTCTTACTTCCTAATATACAATGGAAGAATTTGCCAACATATTTGATGAGACCTATAAGAAACAATTATAATATTTTGTGTCCAAACATGTAGATACAAAAGATGACCTCATCACTATTATTCAAGAATAACTCAAAAAAATAAATAGTGGTTAATATTAAACTCACCTAGATAATAAAATTATGACACCTACAATGGAGCCAACTCATCCAACACAACCTAAAATTATAATTCAACAAACTTCAGTGATAAATACACCTCTTGTGGCTAGTTCCTCTACTCCAAATGTACAATTTCTTATGTAAAAGGTTCATACTTTACAGGATTAGATGTTACATCTTGATAAGGGAGTCACTAGGCCATCACATGCCTTGGATTATAATATTCTCTTACATAACCTTTGGCACACCACATAGTGGAAACTCCCTTTCCATCCAGATTCATGGAACCTAAGATTACATTATATGATGTCAAGGGTGACCTAGAGCACCATATTAGATATTTTCATGTAGCATGTTTGGACTACATGTCTAACAATTAAATTCTCATGAATTTTTTTCCATGTAGTTTAAAGGGTTATGCCATATAATGGTTTTATTACTTACCAAATCAGTTTATCACAACATTCAATCCTTTGGCAAACATGTTTTTAGCACAATTCTCCATCAATATTAGTGACAAGATATTATATGCCCAAGTTACATAGTTGAAACAAAAGTCAAATGAACCTATTGTAGAATACATCTTATGATACAAGAATATATTAGCTAAAATTAACTAGCCCCATGGTAGATAAATAATTTTAAGACATCTTTAAATAGTCTTTTACTAGTATTACATGAAGTTGTCTTATTTAAATTTTTTCATACATTCATAGATTTATGCCACATGGTAAAAGAAAGAGAAGTTAAGATTTTATTAATGGGAAAACTAAAGTATACCAATGGATCATGATCAATTTTTAAGATTTTTCAAATAAACCTCCATATAAGGTAAGGGCCACTAAGAACAAAAGTGATAAAAAGGCCATAATTAACATAGATTCTAAGCCATCTCCTATATTGGTTTTGTCTTCTCCTCAACACTAAATATTAACCAACCTTTGAAAGTCACCAGTTCAAGTTTTATAGTAGATCTTGGAATGCAATGTCATATCTTTCAACCCATTAAAGTGGTTGACATAACACAACCTCTTTCAAAGAACTACAATTCTAACACATTCTATGAGTATCATAGGGAACCAAGCCATATAATAAAGAGATGCATAAGCGTAAAACATAAAATAAAAGATTTGATTGAGGCTAATATTATTGATGTGGGCACACCCATAGAGATATTGAAAGTATAGAAAATAAAAGTTAAGGCATTAAAAATATTCTCAAATCCATTTCCAAAGCATGTAACAAATAAGGTAGAGAGCACATCAGGTGTTCACTACACATATCAAGCACATCAACCACCATCTTCTTATAATACTATTATAGAGGAGGAATCTACTACATAACATCATTGGCTTATAACACACTACAATTCTAGCTAGATGACTAATTTAACCTTTTAGGGTTTTACACAAGTAATTCCTATGTTTGATTAAAGGGATGAGATGTTTAAATTAGTCAAATAATATGAAATAATTAATTATTGATTTGTTATGATTTTTACCTTATTTGAATTTTTAAAAATGGTAATAAATATGCCTAAGTATAGAATTATCTAGAAAGTGACTGTTATAGATGATATGGGTTTTGAAAACTAGGTTCTAGATATTTTTGAGTGTCATCAATAAGATTCTAGGATTTGTTTGCTCACTAGATAGTAACACCCCACCTAGATAGTAGCACAATGTTGCTATAGTGTCCTCAAAGTGGTGCTAGTGTCTTATTTACAAGATTGTTATTATTTACTTGGAATATGTATACCTATGTTTTTATGTCTTGTTCCTATACACATAAAATTTGGAGCTCTATGTTGTGCTTGGAAAAGTTGATTTAGTGTGCAAACCATAATCTTCCTTGAAAGTATGGCATGAAAAATAGTTATGTGTTTATTAGTAGGATAGGATGGACATCCTCAACAACCCACTGTGAAGAGAGTTTATTACATATTAATACTTTGAAGAGGGATCAAGTCTGATGTACTTATCCCACATAGTGTTTTATACAAAGGCAAGTGAATGCTAGAATGAGAGTGGACTTGGATGCCTTGAATGTGCTTAAGTTTTTAAATCTTTGAAATCTAGGTTTAGTGTTGTTATAGATGGTAATATACAAAAATAGGTTTTTTGCATTTATTTTTCATTTCATAGATAAAATTCAAATAAACTTGTATTTATAGAGATTTATAGCTTGTGCAAATAATAAAATGTGCTTAGGTTGATGTTAGGAAGGGCACACAATTAAAAACATATTCATTCAAGAGAGTTAGGGATAAGGATAGTAGCAACTAGTTTGGGACACTAGCATCATGTGTTTGTATTGTCCCTAATTTGGTTGTAATGTCCACTTAGAATACTGATGGGCAAACTAGGTTCAGATTTGGGAAAGTTATCCTAAGTCTATGTTTTAGCTAACTGTGGATGTATGTGGTCTGTACAATGATTGGAAAATTACTAAAAAGGATATATGATAGGTCTAGGGTTAATATATGAATAGGATAACTCAATTGACACTCTTATTATACAAATACCACTTTTAGGTGATTACATTTACCCCTTATTTATTTAATAAATGTCACAAAGTGAAATGATTAGTATAAATGAAAAATAAGCGTATGTAGACTTACCTTGGAATCTAAGCTATTGTAGTTGAGTTTGAACATGTAAATATAAGTATGTGTGTGTGAAAAATGATCCAAATCAATGACATACATTGAAATATACAAAAAATAGTCCTTATTTAAGAGATGATCAAAAGAAAAAAACTATGCCAAAATAAAGTAACTGAGTGAATCTAAGTAAAGAAAGAATAAATGAATGAATACACCTCATTATGTATGTGAACCATTGAGTGAAATTGGTGATAAATTGTGTGTGTGAGTGTACATGGTGATCATATCATTGAATAGTTTGTATTGAGATGAGGGATTACTCAATCCTCATATGGGTGGCTCAAGAACTCAATCTAGTTTTGAATCCATCATTACTCACCCCTGCTTGGTGGATCTTGATATGTAAATATCTTAGATAAGAATGTAAGTGTGTATAACCCTTTCATTTGAGTAGATTAGGAAGTCAAGTAGGCCATTAATCCATCATTTCCCACCTATGTGAAGTAGATGCATTTAAAACTAAACTACACAAAGTACTAAAAGTATCTAATTGAGTATGTCTAATTGTGTATGTTGGATCTATAACCACTTAGGTATATTTGGTGGCTCTAGGACATGTAGGAATGACAACCACTATAGATAGAGTAAGTCATGAATCTGGTGACAACATGGAATATGATAACATGTTTATACAATGTAAATAATGACATGGAATTCACCATTCCATTTGATAAACCTATGTGTAGCTAAGTATATAGAAACTATGTGCTACACACATGCCTCTAATATGGTATCTAAGTATACTGAACTTGAATTGAGTATGTAATAACTAAATTTGTGTAATTGAACTAAGTGTGGGAGTGATCATGCCATATATGATTCCCCCATATCTAATAAAATAATATGAATCTATGTTATAATGAGTGTATCTTAGTAAAATATGAACATAACTATCAAATTTGTGACTATTTATATATAAATTTATACTATACCTGGTGTACTAGTCTGAATAATCAAGACTATCTTAAAGTTGGGGCTACTAGAAAATAGTGCCATGTAGTGGATAGTAGTGCCATATGGCACTAGTGTCCTAATATGGGTGCTAATGTCTACCTGGTTTGAAATTTGAGTGATTTAAACTAACTTTTGAGTCTCTACTTTTTTTGTGTTTATCCTATGTCTAATCTTTGAAACTAATCTTGTGTGCTGAAATTTACCTATGAATATCAAAGTAGGAACTTGAGCTCTATGACAAACCCATGTGAATGCCCCCTCTTTTGAGGGTAGTTGTAAAAAATATGTAATAAATATCCTTAAAATAAGTATCTCTACAAAATGTGTTAGTAAGAGAATGTACATGATATTCCAATACAATGTATAAATATAAAATTAGAATGTAAAAGTATTTGAGCATAAGTAGGCAATGTAATATGTATGTTGTAATCTATCATTTCAAAAGTGTATCAATATATGTGTATAAATTCAAATATAAGTAACTACTTAGGGGATGGGGCATGATGTACATCATGACACCCAAGTAGGAAGGGTAGATGCATGAGGTCCCTCATGACATTAAAAACTAGTGTGTGTGTAACAAGAAAATGTAAGTGTCATGGTGAGTAAGTATTAAAATAAAAATACATAAAAACACATGAGACACACAATAGTAGGCCAAGGGACCATGATACAAGGGACATGGGAACATGTCACTCAATCTAAGAATGAAGACATACACAGACATGTTTAAATGTCCACATATAGAAGTAGAAAAACACACACAAGGGACATGGGGATGTGTCCAAGGCATATAAATAGAGAAGTGGTGTCGATACAAATAATAATAACATATTCAAATGCCCTCAAATATGGAGGAAGTATAAGAAACACAATCAAGTATAATATAGGAAAACTAGAAATGAAAGCATGTATAACTATGTTGTATAAATCTATGTAGATGTTAGGATGTATATATATTGAGTCTAACTAGTGATAGTCAGTAAAATCTGAGAAATGAATATAAATGATCAATATAAAGATGTATCAATTTATAAAATGGAATGTATAATATGTAAAGATAGAACTTGATAGTAGCAATTATGTATGAGATGCCACCAAGTGGGTAGATGTATCAAATGTATAAACCTAGATCATTGTATACGCCCCTAAAGGGTAGATGATAGTAAGTTTGTATCATCATAGTGCATCAAGTTATTGTATGTAATATTCAAACACTTGACATGAAAAAGTGACGCATCTATGTATGATAAAAATTTCTATACTAGGATAGCTAGCAATATGTAATAATTGGCAAGTAGTAGAAATGCAAACATAGTAATACATACAATCTGTAAATTTTGTATTTTCAAAATATCTGAATATTTTTATATTTTGACATGTTATATTATTTTTTTGTTTTCTAGATATAAACTATGTACAAGAAAATGAAAATAAACTATGTACAAGGAGTGAGAGAGAAGGGAGTATATACAAGAGTGGGAACCATACTAACCAATGAGTCTCATGGGAGACTCACTATCACCATGACCTATGTAAAATAGGGGAACTATGATCATACATGAGGTGTGAAAGGGTGACTATGAGCCCATGATCTGTTGTGTTATATAATCCATGTTTAATGCAACCTATGTAGTGATGATATGATTTTGTGGTACTGATTGTGATACCATGTGAATTGTATGGGTCTTAGGAAAACATCTAGTAGAATAATAAATTACAGGTGATGTAGGTTCTTAATGTTGATAATACTTATACCCAATAAAATTCATCTCAACATAAAATGAGTAGATGAAGGTCCTTAAGAATCTATGATGTATCTCTAATATATGGGTCTCTCTAGTAATGATATATTTGGGAGAGTATGTGTACATGTAGATATTGTAAGAGTAGACCTAATCTGCATTGATAACTCCATTGAACATTATGGTGTATGTATAAAAGTTGTACTCTCTACTCTAATTGATAATTGTATAATATCTGTTAATGGTACTAGAACTGTGACTAGTGTATGTGTTGGAAATGTAACTAGAAAAGGTATAAGATACTCATATGGGCCACCAAAACCACTAATGACTATATCTATGGGTAATATATCCCACTATGTGTAGCCCAAGTGCTATAAGAGTATCATGGTGCACATGTTTATGCTTCACCCATTGTTAACCATAGCACTATGAATATGATGTTGGTCTATGTATACTCTTATAAAGAGTGAATGTAAATCTATGTCATAATCCACACTTTCCTACTCTAAAAATGTGATAAGTGGTTTAGGTGGCACTATAGTGTGATACATGTCAATAATGTTATGTAATGAATGTGGCTCCTCTATAACTATGTCATAGGAATTTGGTGGTTGATGCACCTGGTATGTATAGTGAACACCTAATGTGCCCCTTTCCTCATTCATTACATGATTTGGGAAAAAATATAAAAATATCTTTACTACCTTAGCCTCTATTTGTTTTTTATTTCAATTCTTGAATGGGTGTGCTCACATCAATAATGTTAGCCTTAATGATGTCTTATATCTTGTGCTTTAGGCTAATTCATTTGTTTGTTGTGTGGCCTAAAGCCCTATGCTACTCATAGAATGTGTTTGAATTATAACTCTTTGGAAGAGGCCATGTTGTATCAACCTCTTTATTGGGAGGAAGAGATATGACATTACATTCCAATATTTTTTGTAAAACACGTACTGGCGACTTTGGAAGATTAGTGAAGTCTCTACATTGAGGAGAAGATAAAACCAATATGAGAGATGGCTCAAAAATTGTGTTAACTATGATCTTTTGATCATTTTTGTTATTTATGTCTCTTACCTTGTACGGAGGTTTGTTTGAGATCTTAATAATTGATTTTGATCCATTTTTACACTTTAGTTTACCCATTGATAAGATTATAACCTCTCTTTCCTTGACTATGTGGCATAAATCGATAGATGTAGGAAACATATTAAACAAGATAGCTTCATGTAGTGCTAATAATAGACTCTATTTAAATATATCCTAAATCTCTTTGTCTACCATTGGGATAGTTAATTTGGATAATATTGTCTTATATCATAAAACATAATTTGTGATAAGATATTTTGACTTCTACTTTAATTGTGCCACTTATGCATATGATATTTTATCACTGATGTTGATATAGAAGTGTGCTAGGAACATGCTAGACAAAGGATTGAATGTTGTGATATATTGATTTGGTAAATCATAGAACCATTGTAAGACATAATCCTTGAGATTGCATGGAAATAAATTTGTAATAAGCCAATAATTAGACACATAGTCCAAGCCTGCTACATGAAAATATTTGAGGTGATTCTTTGGGTCACCCTTTCCATCATATAATACAAACTTGGGTTCCATGAAACTAGATTATAAAGGAGTTGTTTTTATGTGATGTGCCAAAGGTGCATGCAAGATAATGTTGGAATCCAAGGCATGGGATGTCCTAGTTACTCCTTTCTTGATATATAACACCTTAGACTGTAGTGTATGAATCTCATACATAAGAAACTATACATCTAGAGTGGAAGAACTAGACGTAAATAGTGTAGCTATCACTGATAGTTTAATAATAATCTTAGTTTGTGTTATCTAAGTTGGCTGAGTTATCCCCAATAGAGGTGTAACAACATTATTAAGAGGATGGGTTAAATATTCTCCATCATTTGTCTTATTCTTGATTTATAATATGGCCTATAGGATCTATACATGATCAAGGGGTTGTTCCTAAAATCTATCTCTGAATCCTTTTATTACTTCACATTTATTCATAATTATGTCATTATTGTTAAGTGGAGGTAGTGTGTCCTAATTCTTAATGTGTAACTCACCTTAATCTTAGTTGTATTTTTCATATTCAGATGCATTATCATTGAAATCTACATAATCAGGGTGTGAAGGATTCATAGCTGGACTTATAATAGGTTCCTTATCCTTGTTATAGGCTTGGATAGAAGGAATATAAATATGCTCTATATGAGTACCACTTATTCTTAATTTAAGAGAGATTATTTTTAGATGGCATATAGTAAATAGATTGAAATAAAGCTACTAAAATAGAATATATGAATTCTTAAAAATTAGTAGTATCTAATGAAAATAGGAGAAAAAATATACAAACCCTAAGAGCATCTATGGTTAAGGAATTTTTAAATCTAGGGTTTCTTTGCAACAATTTAGATTAGAAAAATAAATTGAAACCATAATATTAAATTTATTTTAATTAGCTAGGTTCTCTACAAAAATAAAAAATCATAAGTATGCATACCTAAATTTATTGTAAAATAATTTGGATTAATGAAAACTAGTGTTTTGAGAAATATTAAAATTAAGATGGATTCACCAAATGATTTAACCTTTTAGGGTTTTATACAAGTAAACTATATTTTTATTGAATGGATAAGATGTCTAAATTAATCAAATAATATTTAATAACTAAGTATTGATTTGTTATAGATTTTGACCTTTTTCAAATTTATAAAAATAGTAATAAATATGCATAAATATATACTTATATAGAAAGTGACTGTCATGGATGATATGGATTCTAAAAACTAGATTCTGGATAGTTATGAGTGTCATCAATAGGATTTTGGGATTTATTTGTTCACCAGATAGTAGTGCCCCACCTAGATAGTAGTGCCATGCTCCTATGGTGTTCACAAAGTGTCAT
This sequence comes from Torreya grandis, assembly GCA_037957365.1. Classification (NCBI taxonomy): domain Eukaryota; kingdom Viridiplantae; phylum Streptophyta; class Pinopsida; order Cupressales; family Taxaceae; genus Torreya; species Torreya grandis. The sequence goes on along the minus strand of JARHVA010009062.1, from coordinate 161,481 downwards.
TAGTGTCCTATTTTTAGGTTTGTTCCTATTTTCTTGGAGCACCTGTGCCTATGGTTTTATGTCATGTTCTTACATGTATGAAATATGAAGCTTTGTTTTGTCCTCAAAAACCTAATTTAGTGTGTAAACCCTAATCCTCCTTATTAATATGTCATGATCAATAATTGTGTGTTCATTAGTCAGATAGGCTAGACATCTTCAACACCTTACTATGAAGTGAGATGCCTACATACCAATACTCTAAAGAGGGATCAAGCCCAATGTAGTTCTTCTACCTTGTGGTCGATGTAAGTGAAAGTGAATATAGAATGAGAGTGGAATTGGATGCCTTGAATGTGCTTGAGATTTGAAATATAGGTTAGGGATATTATATATGGTAGTAGATAGAATTAAGGAGGAATAAGGATCAAATACCTTAATTTTTCTCAATTTCTCTTTTATTTGAATAGGATTTTTGCATCTATTTTACATCTCATGGATAAAGGTCAAATATACTTGTATTTATAAATAAAAATAGATTTTATGGATGAGAAAATGTTCTTAGATTGACCTTAGGTGGGGAAACAATTTGAAAAAATATCCATTTAGGAGAGTTAGGGATAAAGACAATAGTGCCCAATTGGGGACACTAGTGCCATGTGGCTATAGTGTCCAAAATGTGGTGTTAATGTTCACCTGGTAGACTATGGGGAAAATTGAGTTGGTATCTAATAATTCTATCATGGGGTTGTGTTTTATCTAACTATAGATGTATGTAGTCTGCATAAGGACTAGAAAAGTGTGGCAAAGGCTCTAGGATAGGTCTCAAGTTCAGATAGGAATAGGCTAACTCAAAAGACACTCTTAACATCTAAATACAATTTTTAGGTTATTATAACCACTCATCAAATTCTTAAAATAGGAGATTGTTGATGCTAATATACATTTACATGCACTCTTTATATGAGCATACACAAATCAACATATTATCTAGAGTGTTATGGTTGATAACATGTAAAGCATTAACATGTACACTATGAAACTTTTGCAACATTTGGGATATTTAGAGAAAGATATATTCCCCATAAACACAATTATTAATGGCTTTAGTGGTCATATTAATATCTCCATTAGGGATATTATGCTTCCATTATAGGCTGGACCAATACATATAACCACTTGAATCTTAGTTGTTCCTAGTGTAGGTGTGTTTGGCATATTATTTGATAGGACATGGTTATAATAGCCATCATCCATCCCATCCACATTACATAAAATCATAAAATACATACATGCAAATTAGCTGGTCAAAGTTGAGGGTCTCCCATATGAATATCCTCTACCTATCCCATAAGAAGTTACAATATAGTCACCACTTATAATTTTGACAAGATTAATAGATATAAAATAGTTATCAGTTATAGATCAGAGTATAGTTCTTATGGATACATCATATACTTTAGTAGAGCCACCAGTGCAGGTGAGGTTTTCTCCTATTGTATTGACATGTATTTATACTATCCCATGGAGACCATTATTAGAGAGACTTCTACATCAGAGATGTGTCACATATTTTATCGGGCCTTCTTCCACTCAATTTATGATGAGATCAATATTATTAGGTTTTAGGGTTGTCAACATAGGGAACCTATGTCAGCTATAAATTATTCTACTAAATAGGTTCTTAAGACCCCTATAATTCATAAGACATCACAGTCAGTGCCACATATTCTTAGCACCACTACATAGGCATATACATATACATACTACTCAATATAATAGATTATGGGATCATATTTTCCATTTCACATAACACACACAATCATAGTTCCCTTATTTGACATAGGTCAAAGTGATAATGAGTCTCCTATGAGACTCATTGGATAGTAGGGTTCTTACCCTCTTGTACATACTTTCCTTCTCTCTTATTAGTTGTACATAATTTATTTTCATATTTATTATACATATATTATATTTAAAATAAAAAAAAATAATATATCATGTCAAAAAAACAAAAAACATTCAAATATTTACTAAAAAATAAAAAAATTATAGATTGTATGTATTTATATGTTTACATTTCTTATATTTTTTAGACATTACATATGCTATCTATCTTAGTATAGTCATTTTTGTCATACATGCTTAAACTATTCTTGTCTAATGCTTTTAGATTTCTTATAGGACTTAGGTCCACTACATTGGTCCAGACTTGCTATCATCTACCCACTGGGGGCATTTATACTAACCCATGGTTATTAAATTGACACATTCACTCACTTAAGGGCATATTATAAATAACTTATATTACTAGGTTTTATCCTTCTATTATCTACATTCTATATTTATCACTATTATATCTAGATACTAATGATTTCTCCTATTACTCATATTTTTTTTTCTGAGTATCACTACTTTAGACTCAGCTTATGTACATCCTAGCTCTTACATAGATTTTTAATACATTTGTGCAAGTTTTCATTTCTAACTTTCATAGTTTAGATTTGATTATATTTTCTATGCTTATTCTATTTGAGGGCATTTTAATATGGCATTATTCTTTGGATCTATGTCACTTCTATCCATAGTACATATGCCTTGGACATGTGCCCATGCCCCTTGTGTGTGATTTCCTGATTTTGTATGTAGACATTTGAACATGTCATTTTATGTGGATCTAATACAAATTGTTTGTTACTTGTATATGTGGACATTTGAGAATGTCCTTATATGTCTTTTTTTCTCATATTTAGTTAAATGTGCCCATGCCCCTTATATGATGTCTCCTTGGCCTATTTTGTGTGCCTCATGTGTTTTATATGTATGTTTTCTTATATGAATCATGGCCATAACACTCATATTTTCTTGTTGCACACACTAGTTTTTAATGCCATCTGGGACCATATGAATCTACCCTTCCTACTTGGGTGCCTTGATGGACATCCTACCCCATCCCCATAGGTAGTTACTCAATTCTACTCAAATTTACTATTATATACATTGATTACATCTATTTTGACACCCTTGTGAAATGATATACATGGCATACATTTTACATTACATACTTATGATTACATTATCTTGCATTTTGATGTTATGTATGTAATTAGATTGGATTTTCACATAGACATCATATATGCTTTAGCTAACACACATTTTGAGATATTTTCTTTTAAGGATAATTATTGCACAAGTTAAACAACTACACTCAAAAGATAGGGCACTCACATGGGTTTTTCATAGAGATTAGGTTCATATATTGCACTCACAAAACATTTTTTTATCACATAGGCTCAGTTTCAAAAAATTAGACATAGGTAAACATAGAGGAAAAATAGTGACTTAGAAAGTAATACAATGATATAGGTTTTTGACTAGAAAGACATTAGTGATCAAAGAGGAAAATTAATGCCACATGGTTCTACTACCTAAGATGTGGAAATAATATCTAATAGAGTAAATTTTAGGACAATTCAAATTGGCCAAAATAGTACACCAAGAATAATATAGGTTTACATAGATCTAGTTATAGGTTTGATAGTTATAGTCAATTTATACTCAGATTCACATTAGCTCAGCTCATATTAATTTTATTTTCTTAGATTATGGGCATCATGTGTGACATGCTCATATCCATATTCATTTCATATACTCAAATATAGTTATTACAACTCACTCTATAAATAGTATACTCAGATATTAGGTTGGGGGCATGTGTGTGACACATCATTTCCATATGTTTAATTACACACATATTGATTAGATGGAATGGAAAATTCCATGTCATTATCTATGTTTTATACACTTGAAATCATATTCTATGTTATCACCAGTTTCATGTCTTATTCCATCTATAGTGGTTAGAATTATCGAGTGGCCTAGAGCTACCTAATGTACCCAAGTGTCTATAGAGATGACATACATAGTTAGATATACTCAAATATTTATAGCACTATTTATAGTTTAGTTTCATATGCATCTACTACACATGGGAAAAAAATTATGGATTTATATCCTAATTGAGTTCTTGAGACACCCACATGAGAGGGTTGGACATACTATCAGTCAAATCCAAGCTATTCACAAGTCATAATCCACCAAATAGGGGTGGCTAATGATGGATTCAAAATTGGATCAAGTTATTGAGCCACCCACACATGAATATTGAGAAAAATATCATATAAGTCTAGGATATTTAATTATTTGATCATTATATACATACACACATAGGTTGTCACTAGGTTCCTTCATTAGTTCACATACATAATGAGGTTTATTCATTACTTTCCTCTTTCCCATCCTATTACTCAATTTTACTTAGTTACTTATTTATTCATCATAGTATTTTTATTTTGATATATCTTAAGGACTAATTTATGAATGTTTAATTTATAGATCATGGTTTGGATCATGTTTCACATATGCAAACCTAGCTTCACATAATCAGACTCAGCTTCACATGCTTCACTTCATAGGTAAGTCTAGGTATGATTCTTTTTACTTTATATTAGTCATTTCACTTTGATACATTTATAAAATAAAGAGGTGGGGGGTTAATATAATCACCTAAAAGTGGTATTTGAGTTCTTAAAATGATACTTGAGATAACCTATTCTTATCTTATCCCTAAACTTATCCTAAAACCTATTATCACACTTTTCTAGTCTTTATGTGGATCACAAGCATCCCTAGTCATCTTAAACACAGTCTTAAACCCTTATTTATTGATCCTATCCCTTCTTTCCTATCATCTCACAAGATTAACATTAGCACCACATTAATTACACTTGAGCCACTTGGTTCTAGTGTCTCTAAAATGGTAATGATTTCCTTTACCCTATATTTTTTAAATAGATATATTTTCAAAATTAAAAACCTCTTAAGGTCATCCTAATCATATTTTCAAAATTAAAACCCTCCTAAGGTTGTCCTAATCATATATATTCAAATATGAAACAAGTTGAGTAAAATCAAGGTTATTAATCTCTATTCTACCCTACTTCTGCATACTACCATCTACAACTACCCTAAGCTCAAATGTTCAAGATTTTTGATTTAAATCACACTCAAGGCATTAAATACCACTATAATTCTATCATCACTTGAACTTACACCATAACTTACGTGGGGATAACTACATTAGGATTGATCCCTCCTAGGAGTATTGGTATGCATGAAACTCTATTCATAGTGGGATGCTGAGGATGTCCATCTGATCTTACTAATGAACACACTTTTTTATCTCATGCCCTAATTACAAGAAGGATTAGGGTTTGAATCATAAATCAAATATTACAAGCACACTATAGAGTTGAAGACTTTGTGCATGTAGGATTAAAACCCAATAACACATGTGCAGGTGCACCCAAGAATTTAGAGCAATCCTACATAGAGGTACTAGCACCATTTTGAGGACATTAGAGCCATATGGTACTAAATTATAAATGTGGTGATACTATTCAAGAGGAATTATAATATGGGTATATAGTTCATGACACTTAGACATTTTCATATCTCAGTTTTTAACACTTAGATATTTTGTATCATGTGTTTTCTAGATAAGTCTTTATTTTCACATATTTATTACTATTTATATAAACTCAAAGATATTAAAATATGTAACAAATCAATTGTTATTTTATGCATATTATTTCACTAATTTAGACTACTCATCCCTTTATTCAAACATAGGGTTTACATAATTAAAATCGTAAAATGTTAAAATAGTCAGACTTGGCCAAGGACTATGGTATTGAAACATAATTGTAATAACAATCATCACTTAAAAGTTAAATGATTTTAAAATAATAAAAGAGATTATTTTGTTAATGATATCTAGTTAAGTTTAAGTGTGATCCTTGATATGATTTTTAAATATAATCTTTCAAATTATTTTGATAATTAACATATTGGTTTACATGGGAGAACCATAATGAATCATGTCATTTTGAAAATATGATCATTAGAAAGTTGTGGACAAGGCCAAACTATTATAAAAGGTTGGATTGCACCCTTATATACCTTGTGCACCCTTGTGTAGAAGGAATAAATTCTTATGAATAAAAATTTATAATGAATTATATGTTGAATAGGGATGAATAAAGATAAAATATGGTATTCTAGGAGATATGTATAATAATTATGAGACTTTGAAGGATTTATTAGAGATTGTGGGTTATAAAAATGGTGAATTGACCAAGAAAGGTAAATCTATTAAGAACATGCATTATCAATCATTTATTAATTAAATTTTACACCCCCCTTTATTCTAGTGATGTGTAAAATTAATGGAGTAAAGGAAATACAACACTTGAGTGTGTATACACACTTTATCTTTATCATGGAGATGTTCATTCCCCATTTTTGAGGCATATGGATAAGTATTGAGCCTATGGTGAATTAAGAGTGATCAAGTCTCAATTTGAAGAATCAGTGAATATGGTTGATTTAGAAGGATTGAATGCTCTAACCCTCATAAGAGTACTCTATAATGTCTTTAAAGAAGTGGTAACAAACAAAGTGATTCATTAAAGTGTAACCAAAATATGGAACATGACTAAGATCAAATGTAGATCACTTTATAAACTAAAAATAAGAAGTGGGAACCAATAAATGGATCACTAAATGGAAAATAAGTCATGGAATGTTACTAAGCTCAAAAGTGGTCCACTTGAAAAAGATGAATCACATTTTAGTAAATAGATATAGATTTGAAATATAAATTATTGAAACTTTGATACTTGAAAAAGGTAATTCTAAAGTTTGTAAAGGATTAGCTTAATAATGAATGCATATCATGCCCATTATACCATTTAGAGTGATAATTTGAAAATTGTTTGAAATCTTCTAACTATATTTTCACAAGTGTATATGTGTTCAAGTAAATTGCAAGAGTGGAGTGCATAAACAAGTCAAATGAGCCCATTATTTGTAATTTTTAATTTTTAATATTGTAAATTGTCAAATCTGAAATGTATTGCTTGTGAAAACTTGGAGATAAGACCATTATGATGCCCCCCTTTTGAGATGAGGAAAATTGACTACAAATCACTTATCTCAAAATAATAAGTGAGAATATTTTCAAAGTATGCATAGTATGTGAATACCTAAATTGTATTATAATCTAAAATATGTAACATTGAATCATATGAAAACTTTGTATATTGTATTGTATTATTTTAATTGAATATAAAATTGAAGTATTGTATGAAGCATGAAAATAACTTACAAGCCTTGTATACATATTATACGTATACTATTAAATATATTAAGCATTTGAGGCATATAATTAATATGTGCATGATATAGATATGACAACATAAAAACATGTAATAGATAATTAGTAGTGCATGATAGGCACAATAACACCATATTATAAAGTAACAAACATCTAAGAAAAGTCACACAATCTCATACACGAAGGAAAAAATTCCTCATACAAGGGACATGTAAGATGTCACATAGAGATATAAAACTTGAATAAATGTCACACATAAGGTCTAATGGATAAATAAAATGGACATGTTAATGTCACAAAAACATAGAAGGCCAAGGGCTAATCACATAAGGCATGATGATGCCATAAAATAATTATGGTTTATGGTGAATACATAAGCCTGAGGGCCACATAAAATAAGAACTAAAGTTGAATAATATGATGTAGTTAATTAATCATATTTAATAATCATAGATAAATTAAATTTATGATATTTTCAACACATGTTTCTATGTTCATGTTTAGAAAATTACATATTCAATATGATATATGTAAAGTGTGAGTGAAAAAGAGACATATTTTTGTTACAACTCAACATGGAAAAATGAGATTCCCCCAACTGAGTTAGGTTGTTGGGTAGAGGGCTAGCCCAACATCAAAATCATGGAAGAGTATCTTTAAGATTGAAATTTGATTGATATCTAAGTATTTTTCCTGTTATGTGATAAAAAAATAATAGAATAAGTATCTATGACTATTATTTAGTTGAAAAAATAATTTTAAAATGCATTGGGAAAGGACCATAATAAATGATAGGTGCACAGTGTGTTGATGTCTAACTAGTGTGGCTTTATCTTGATTGACTATGTGTTGTCTAATTTCTCTAATTTTATGTAACTTAGGACTTCCTAGTAACATATGAAAGACACTTGTTCTTGGTCACACTAATAAATGAGTGGGAAAGGTTAGAGGTCCCACTTATAATATAAATAAGATACGTCCAAAATTATCTTGTGTATGACCATCAAATTATTTCAAAACTCTAGATGTATGATGTATATCTTGCTCTTTACAACCAAGAAGATGTAAAAGTGTTATGGTACACTCATTTTCACTTGATACATTATCTATCATGACAATTGGATTACTTATATACCAAAACATGATCTATTGAATAATGCATGTCTATTAGAATCATCATTAATAATTTTAGAATCATCAAATGTAATAGAATGATGTGATGCTAGCTTGCTTGTAACTATACCAATGATACTATCAAGAAGATGACCATATGAACATATATGAGGATGAGAATTATATGTATAATTTACTTTAGATTTTTTCTTTTTATCTTGCCTCATGATTTGGAAAGGGATATTTATACATTTTGAGATTTGCATTATCATTTTATTGTGACTTAGCCTCTTCATTAGGTATACTTATGTCAGTAATATTCTCATCAATGAGGTATTGAATTTTGTGTTTGATCTTCATACATATATTAATTTAATTTAAAACACATCTATGATAATCAAAAAATGCATTCCCATAAAAGTTTCTAGATTGAATTCTAGATAGATCTATTTCAAATGGAGGAGTAAATGTGATAACATGACATTCAAGAATATTTTCTAGTAACACATGAAGAGATGAAGGTATGAGGAGGTTAAGGTAGCATTTATAATTTTATCTTTGGTGGACCTTGTAGTTAAAGTTTATGTGGTGGTTGTGATGTAGCATTTACTATAACATTATCCTAATTTTTTCTATCATTTGTTTTTCTCTAATAATTAGGTATTCCTAGAAACTTGATAGTTTAATTAGAAGGATTATTTTAGTTATTCTTGAGTTATATTTAATGCAAACAATTTGAGTTCATGTTATTTAACTATATGGCATAGTTTTCCAAAGGATTTAAACTTATCAAACATGATATACTCTTGAAGAGGATTAATAAAAAATTGAGTAAAGATACCTTGAATCTAATTATCAATAATTTGATTTGTCATTTTGGCAAACATAGTATTGTATCTTAGAATATACTCACTAAGTCTCTCATTTGAACCTTGTTTGATCTTTGTAATTTGAGCATAGGATAATTTATCACCAATATTGATAGAAGATGTGTCAAAATTTATTTTCCATAAATTTAAAATTTTAATTTATTAGATAGTAAGATCATATAACAATCTAAGAGAATAATATTTGATAATTTATGGAAAGAGCTTAGTTAAAAAGTTGCAATTATCCATGTAATCTAGACAAGTTTCATGTAAGGCAAGTAAATTTTATTTAGGATAACCTTTTACTTAATAAAGGGGAAGATTAGGATCAAAAAATCCATTTGGAAGAGTATTTTATGTAATTTTAGGGGTAAAATGTTTATACAATAAGGTATAAAAATCTAAGGAAGGGCTAGCATGGGAAATGTTTTGCTCAATATTAACTATATTGGCTTGCAAAAGAAGAATAACTTGTTCAAGGGAATGATTTGTTATAGTAATGGGAGGGGTGGAATTAGAGGTTAAAAAATTGGAAGGATTTGTAGAGGTTGATTTCATAAGTTCATCATGAGAAATATAAATAAATTAATCAATCTCTTTTGGATGTGTTCTAGCATAATCTTGAATTTCAACATGGTTTATTTCTATATCAAGTTCAGAGACAAGGGCCATGATTTTACCATTAAGAGTATTAGTGGTTGGTACTAAGAGATATTGTGAGGATAAATTCATGATATATGCCTTATCTCATTCCTATTTCATTGAATATTTTACACAAAAAATAGGGGAAACATGATGATAGGATGAAGTAAAACAAGCATTCAGAACAAGTGAAATATTTAAATTGTGTAAGAGAGATTATTTAAGTTATTTATATGTAACCCTTGAAAATATATAATGAATAGTGTGTTGTAAATAAATTTTATATGATCAAATAAAATTCATGATTATGTAAAATATATGATAAAAACATGTATATGCTACACCTATGATGAATACGAAAATGAAACAAGCAAATATACTAACTAAGAAGACAATGAAAGCAAAATTAAAGGATAAAGGGTGATATAAGAAAGGGTTTTAATGAAATAAGGCTATCATATATAATTTATCATTGATTAATTAGTATTAGCCAAATGTTGTAGAGCACTAACTACAAAGGTAGAACCATTCTTGTAGCCAACTAACCCTAGTTTCAAAGGTATGTTGAGATTAAATTCCATGGGAAATATGATCCTATCAGGTGCACCAAAAATTAAAAATATGATTCCTATAGGTGTAAAAAATGGGTCTTATTCATTTATTATATACCATGAGGCATGTTGAAAGTAAAGTCTCCATTTAGCTCTATGTTATGGCTCTTAGTAATTGATTAAAACCCATTATGCCATAATGTATGTAAACAAAACACAATGTATCCCTTTAAGATAATATCTAAGTAGTTTTAAAAATACTATAAAAAAATTATAAATCAATTAAAATAAAATGAAAGATAATGTGAAAATAAAATTAAAATATTTTTGAATAGGAAAAGAACAAAATTCAACCCGAAGGTGCAAGAAAGAGCCTCTGTGTCAGTATATATCTGAGGTGATAAGCCAATTTTTTTTAGTGTTAGATTACTCCAAGGTCAAAAAATTTTAATCATTATGTTATAGATAATATCCAAGGTTTATTCATGTATTATTTCAATGTCAGAAATTTATAGAATTAAACTAAAACCCTAAGCCAAAAAATCAACAAGCAACAAGTAATATTTGAAATGAAATGCAAGTTCACCAAAATGTTTACAATATAATTATTTATGAGTTATAATTACCTATAATTAGAAATGTAAACTATTGAAGTATGATATATTAATTTAAATAAGTTATAATTTGATAAATACAAAGATCTAGAAAATTTACAAAAGTTGTAAATTACTAAAAATATAAAACTAGGGCTAGGGTTAGAGAATTATCCTTACAAACAAATTATTTAATATTTTATTAACTATCCATGAGATATGAATGATTTAAATAACCAAAAAAATGTATATGCATAATAAAATATTACTTCAATGTATATTAGGAGAAGGTTGTATAAGGCATACAGGGTCACAATGCAATACTTTGGATTTTTCTAGATAGACTATATGTTGAATCAAAAAAATTGGGCTTGTTCACCTTTTTCTATAGGTGAATAAGTTCTATGTGAATCTTGATTTTATGTGAGAGATAGATGTATAATAGTTGCCTTATTATTACACAAGCACACAAAAAATGTCAAATGCAAAAGTGGGGAAAATGGGGGATGTGGGAATGATCAATCTATCCTCAAAAAATCCCTTGTTTATTGTATGTATAAACTAAAACCCTAAGCCAAAAAATCAAAAAGCAATAAGTAATATTTGAAATGAAATGCAGGTTCACCAAAATGTTTACAATAGAATTATTTGAGTTATAATTACCTATAATTAGAAATGTAAACTATTGAAGTATGATATATTAATTTAAATAAGTTATAATTTGATAAATACAAAGATCTAGAAAATTTACAAAAGTTGTAAATTACTAAAAATATAAAACTAGGGCTAGGGTTAGAGAATTATCCTTACAAACAAATTATTTAATATTTTATTAACTATCCATGAGATATGAATGATTTAAATAACCAAAAAAATGTATATGCATAATAAAATATTACTTCAATGTATATTAGGAGAAGGTTGTATAAGGCATACAGGGTCACAATGCAATACTTTGGATTTTTCTAGATAGACTATATGTTGAATCAAAAAAATTGGGCTTTTTCACCTTTTTCTATAGGTGAATAAGTTCTATGTGAATCTTGATTTTATGTGAGAGATAGATGTATAATAGTTGCCTTATTATTACACAAGCACACAAAAAATATCAAATGCAAAAGTGGGGAAAATGGGGGATGTGGGAATGACTGAGCTATCCTCAAAAAATCCCTTGTTTATTGTATGTTTCCTACATAGGCTGAAGGCCTCAAGTTGATGTAATTATCCCTTTAGGGAAGATGATATGAATGAAAATAATAATTTTTTAATTATAATTCTTGACAAATGATGCCCTTAACCCATTATGAGACAATATTATACTTGGCTAAGGACTATGGTATTACAACAAAATTTTAATAATAGTCTTTACTCAAAAGAAAATTTCTTTCAAATCATAAAAGAGATGATTTTTTTAGTGAGAGATAGTTAGGTTCAAGTTTGACCCTTAATTTTAGTTTATAGGATGATGTTTTAAATATTTTTATTAACTGATGTATTGTTTTATGTGGGAAACACATTATAAAGTGTGTAATTTTAAAAAAATGACTATTAGAGCATTATGGATAAGGCCACACTATTGGAGAAGGCCACACCACACCCTTATCCAAAAGGAACAAATGATTTTGAAACCAAAGTGATAATGAAATATATGATGAATAGGGATGGATAGAAATAAAATAGGAAAGTTTATGAAATATATATAATAATTATGAGACTTTAAAGGATTTCTTAGAGAATCTAGGTTATCAGAATAGTGATTTGACCAATCAAAGTAAATATGTAAATAATAAGCATTTTAAAGCATTAATTTATTAAATTTTAATGTATTTACTATTTAATATTATAATGTTTCATCATTAAAACATATCTACAATTACAACACAATCTTAAATACACATTTTCAAAGCAACACATGGTTATAAAAATAGATAAGAACCTTTAACCTTTGTTCTTCCAATGTCCCAATGTTTAACATTGGATTTGATACATAAGTCTTAATTTTAAATAGCATTCACATTTATGGACATGTGGATGAGAGAGAAATATCTCCGATAGCAATATAATGGTTAATTATCCCATAGTAATTTTGAGGTCAATAATTATTTCTAATGAATAAAAATAAAAAACCATATCACAAATAGCAAAAATTATATGTTTATGTTCAATCGATTAAAGAATTATTTATCTCAAATAAATATGTTGATATAGTTTGGGTTTCTCAGATATATGGCGATATATACATAAGGGTTAAAAAATATACAACTACTATGGCTTTTCAAACAAGTATCATTTTATAAGATAATGCTATGACCATTAGGGCTATCAAAATAATGAAAAACTATTAGGGTTAAGTAATAATATACCAATCTCAAGTATTATAAAAATTGGTAAATAAGCTAAAAATTCCATGGCTAAACAAATAAAAACCTAAATTAACAAAAAACATTAATGAAAATTTTAATATAGCCAAAATACAAAATGAGATACAACCACTATGGCTAGACCACCAACATATGTCAGGGTTAACAATAAAAAAACATGATGACAAGTTTGAATATATGAAAAATGGGTACCTAATGGTGTTAGGGTTAGTAATTTGTTAAAATAATTAAATTTATCCATTTTATATCAACATACAAATAGACATAGCTAAAACTAATGAAAATTAATAATTCCATATCATTTTAAAATCAAAGTTCAATACTTAGACTTATAAGCTCGTTGCTTTATAGATTTTTTTGTAGCAACAAACTGGTGGATTTTATTCAAAAGTCTAAATATGTTTGTATCTTTTATCTCCTCTTCACATTCCCTTATTTTACATCCCATTATAATTTACCTTTTCCTTTTTTGAGGTTTTTTAGCCTTGAGATTCAAAATAATAATCATTTACTACTTGTCTATCATGGGATAAACTATGTAACTACTAAGTCAAAATAACCTTTCATGCATAATATAACACATATTATCCTCATTAATATTATAGAGTCTAATACCCATATAGTCAAGGTCATAATAAAAAAAACCCACCATGAATTTTGGTCGGTCATGACAAAGTAGGACTATAACCCCTCACCATGTGAGCCCTTATTTTAGAGTTTCCACTAAAAGTTACTAGCTAAAACCAATTCTTCGAACTCAAATGAATTCCTTGAATTACATGGAGATAAAATCCCTAATCATTTTATTTTTTCAAAATATTTATTTATACGATTAATACCTTTTGACCAACTTGAGGAATTTCAATAAAAGTTATTAATTACCATGCCTTGTTTACCAGTTAGGGTGGTTGAACAATAAAAAAATTACTATAAGTACACCCACTAAATGGGGTTTATTTAATATGATAATCACATTAATTCTCAAGTTGTAAAACATAAATATTATTATTTTAATCCATACCTTCATAATTATTACATAAGAAAATATAAGATATGACTATTCATGTAAACACAAGGATATGATTATCAAATTATGTCAAAGACATAGGTTAAAAGACTACCAAAAAGACTGCAATGGTATAAATAAACCAACATGATCACAAATAATATAAAGTTCATTTCATACCAGACTCTAGTGCACAAGTACCCCTATATTATTTCAATTAAAACAATTAAACATAACCACTCAAATTGACATAAATTAGTAAAAATATCACACCTAAAGATATATGACATCATGTGTGATAAAAAATAACTAAGAAATTTATACTAAAATTAAATACAATCCAAGAAATTATAAATCAAATAATATTATTTGTGTGCAAGTGTTCCCAATTGGCTCTATCTACTTCCCAACTATCACAAATTGATGTTTTTCCCCTTATGATTCTCTCCCTCAATATTCCACTATGAGGGAATGAATGGAGTATCCTTCATCCACCTCAAACAAAAAAATAGGGTAGTTATAAATGCTAAGTTTCATAAAAGGTTGTCCTACTTGGGTAAAAGGGTTAAGGATATAGAAATGATAAGACAAAAGGGTGAATATTAGATTTATAATAGGCTAATTAATGTGATAAATTTAGATATAACATATACCAACTTTATTATGGTGAGATAGTCTATCAATGGAAATTAAAACTATGTTAGATATATAAATGACATAAAATAGAGTAATTAGATGTTTCTAATGATAATGTAGTGTTGTATGTGATATAGGTAGGAAATAGGTAGGAATACAGTTCTAGATAAGTTTTTAGATTCTAGATCTAGTGCCTCTTGATCTCTGGACACTTGTGTCAGCTTGGGATATTTATATAGATGTTAGTGTCTAAGTTTGATGTTAGAGTCTAGTATGGAATATTCATTGAAACAAGATGTGACCATCTATATGATTTTGGGTTTGGTTTTGACTTTAATTTGGTACATTTAGATCTAGGTCATGGACTCACTCTTAGTAAAATGTCAAAACCCTATCTTTTCATCTTCAATGTGACCTTAGGAAAAAATGGGTTAGTGGGCACATAGTGTTGATCTAACTCATAATGATGACCCCACTATCAAATGACATTGATTACATAGCTAATACTCTAGAATATGGACTCAGACTCATGTAGTTTCTCCCTACGTTTTGTCTTATATGTGAAACATTTAATGTGTAAAGAAAGTAAAATATCACCTATCTTGTAGCTTGGAAAATATGATATTATGATGACTCCTTTACTAAATTAGACCTGTATATGGGTTGTTACATTGAATGATATCATAATAAGGTAAAATAAGAAATCATTTGGTAACTTGAGTGTTCTTTTGGTTTGATTTCTAGATATTGTAGGTGAGGAATGAATGAGGGTTGATATTTTATTTATACCAATCCTATCAAGAGATAAATCACATTAAATCACTTAGTGTGAACATTTTTATATGTTTTATTTACAAATTAGATGAATTTAAGGAACTCAACACTTGTGTTGAGCTAGGATAGTAATGTTGACATTAATTTTTGACCCAGATGTTAGTTTCAAGGGAGAAGGAGAATTGACTCATGCTCAAAACTTGTAGAGGTATAAGATAAGTACATTTTCACCATTTTGGGAAAGATGATATTTATGTGTCATTAATATAAGATTGGTATAACTAAGAAATAGGTCAAGGGGCACATGATAGAGAAGACATGAGTCTTTAAAAAGCAAGGCATGTGTAGAAATAAGAGGAATAGATAAGTTCATGAGTTTTCCAAGTGTATAAGACTAAGGTGATACATAATCACAAAACATCATTTACATTTTTCCCAATTTAATCTAGTAATAAAATTACTAGTTTAAAGGAAAAGAACAAGTACATAGGTGTGTATACACACCTTATATTTTCTTAAGCTAAGTTTGAGTGATTTTTTGGAGTTGGGTTTGAGTGTTTTGATGGTGACTAAATTACAACCAAGATCATGTTATAGTGTATAATTAGTGCATATAATCTAGGACAAAAGTACTTTAAATATATTGAAAATAAAAGAGAAAGATTAGGAGTACACTTATGTGTTGATGTAACCACTATTAAAGGTACAATCACTGGGGGGTTAATCAATGATGAAAGATAGTTCAAACTGAAATTCCAATATTTTTAAATCCTTAATCAATTACCAAAATCATTCATAAAGCATATAAGTCATTCATAACAATGGACAAGAAAGATAATGCACGATCAAGCACACAACACATGGACTATGTGGTAAATTGTCATGGGGAGTAAAAAAACACTGTTAATAATAAAAATAAATGGAATAATTATCCTATAAAATGATCATAAATATGAGACATTTTAGTGAAACACCCACTTCACAAGGAACACCCACCCCTAAGCATGAACAAGCACTGAATTATTCTAGATGTTGAGCACACACACAACACCTATAAAATTAATAGCTCCAAAACTTTGATTTCATTTTAATATAATGAATAAATAATGTATAACACTTCTCTTTCAAACCTTCACTCTCTTAAGCTTGTATACACAATAAATGCATCAAAACACTCTTTTGGATTATCTAGACCTCTTCACTCATCCACAATCTTCAATCCTATAAGTACACTATTATGACAATATTTTAAAATTTAATCAAAAATTGATGATTTACATCTTATAAAAACCCATCGAGACTCAATCTCTCTAAGTGCATGACTTAAGCGGTGTATCGAGAAAGGGGTGGGTAGACCTTTAGTGCTTTGTAGGATTGTTGTCCATTATTAACACATTATTACCAATACAAAAAGTTCTTAAAACCATTACATATTATATTAATCATCCTTTTTACATTCCTCCAGTCTTTTTACTCTTTTCATCCCTCTTTTCCTAGCCTTGATCCCCTTTCACTAGTTGACCATACTAGGTTGACTGGGTCAACCGTGTATAGTTTTTAACCTCTTATTACTATACAAGGTTGACTAGGTTGACCCTATACTATTTTTGGTTATTTTTACTTGAGATTTTAATTTTTACTTGAGAGTTTCATTAGCCCTTCGACCGACCTATCTCGAGACCTAGTGATTTATCTCTCAAAAACATATAGGGTTGACAGGGTCAACCTCATACAACTAACATATTTTGAAGGATTTAGGTTGAGATTCTCCTATATATAAAAGATCATTTCATAATTATTTAAATATGAAATCAATATTTATTATGCCTTCATGCTTCTTTACAATCTATTCTTCCACCATTCTACTTGAGGAGTCTTAGCTTAGGCTTTCTACTTGGAGAATCTAGTCTTGTAGATAAGTCTTAGATGCTTTGGAATTTATTAGTTATCCTTAAAAACCACAATAAATTCTTATAAATCCCCTTTGGCCAAGGGAGAGATTGAGTCTCGATGGGTTCACATTTAGGTAAGTATATTCTAACTTTATTATCCTCTCTTTAGTAGATAGAAGTAGCATAATTATTGGATCAAATAATATTACTCTTCATATTCCATGTATTAGGGTCTTACTCATACTTAGATTTATTTATATTTTTTTATACATGTTTTGATTTCTTTACTAACTCCTCATATTGTGCCACAAGATTTAGTGTGCACTAGATTAGATTTAATTTCTTTTTTATTAGAATAGAGTAAACAGTAAACCTAGGACTCTTTTAGGGTTGTTACATGATTATGTTAGATTTTAGGATTTAAAACCCTTCCTCTCATGGTATATTGTGGCAAGTGATACCTTAATCAAGTATAGTGGATTCTTATATTGATATGCTAGTACTTAATAAATGTATTCTAAATCGGAAGTGTAGGTATGCTTTATCTTCATCAAGCCATTATTGATTTATAGACATGATGCATTCTCGATTACATACACTATAGTGAACCCAACCTAAACTAAAACTTGTAGTATTTTTTCATCTTATTTCATTTTCATTATTTTTATCATATATTTTTTATACTGGGTCAACTACATCAATCTAGCTTTAACTTATGTGTGCAAGTTTTTAATTACATGCTACTAGATTAACCTTGTCGACCCAGTATAAGTTCTTAGACTTTTAGACATCTAGTCTAGACTCCTAGGTCAATCTAGTCAACCCTATACATTTTCAGGAACTCAACAATAGGTTTCTACAGAGCTTGATCGGCCTAGTCAACCTAATTAGTAGAATTTACAAGTATATATCAGAGTTATTGAATAAAAATCTTCATTCTCTACATCACTAATCCACCAAGGTTATTTTATATTTATTTTTTTATTTATTTATAGTTTTTATTTTTATAGTTCACAGTATTTAAAATTTCGCCTACATAGTCAACTGGATCGACCCTACCAAACTAGTTCTATGTTCTATATGCTATCTGGAAAACTTGATCGACTCTACCAACCTTGTTCATTTTTAGACCTAGATTTCATAGTATACGATTGGCCTTGTCAACCCTATTGTATATTCTATACATACATTATAGACTACATCAACATTGTACCTTGTTTCAAAGTTAGAATTAACCTTTTATGCTATTAATTTACTCACACTTTCTTTGCTTAGACTAGATCACATAACTAAATTAGGTGGTTTTAAATTAATCATTTAGTTTCCCTTTTTTATATTTTATATAAAAAAAACTAAATCACAAAATATAGAAAAGAATTTTAACATTTGTTTACCTAAGGCCAACCTACTTAGATTTTATCATTAAGGGGGAAGCTAAATTGATGTTTTGGTCAAGTATAAAACATGGTTAATGGTATATTCTGGCTAAACACCTGACACCCTTATCACTATGGTGTGTGAAATGAGGTGGTAGGCCCTAATACTAAGCCTGTATCATTACCACTATAGATCCCTTTCAACCTAAACTACTTGAAACCATCCTTGGATTGATTTCTAGTTCCTTACATCCAACTTCCCATCACATTTGAAATCATATCTTAATAATCTAATAAACATTTAGGTTAACCAATTAGTTAGCTATCTAATTTCCAAGTTGACTAATTTCTCTTTACTCAATTGTATATTATATAGAAAAAACTTACATTAGCTAGTGTTGGTACAAGTTTTTGTGTTGTGTGCCTCAATTGGGTTGGTCAATGTTAATCCAATTGACTATTTATTTTTATTCATTTATTACTTTTCTAAATTACTTGCAAAAATTATCTTGTTTAAATTCACAATTTGTTATAATCTTCTTAATTTTCCCTACCTGATGTACTGGGTCAATCTAGTTAACCCTATACCTTTTTCTAGCCTTTTTTCACTATAATGGATTAACCCAATTGACCTTGTACTATTTATAGACCCTATTTTCTATGCTTAATCAACCCAGTCGACCTTGTAATGCTTTCTACCTTCCCTATTTATCAATCTAGTTCTCTATTTCTCCTTCTTCACATTTTTTTCATCTTTCTTTAGTCATAATGAAGTCTCCTATCACAATATTCTTGGATAAATTTAATCCATTTAGATACTATATGGAATTTTCATTTTTCCCTCTCTTTTCCTCCCAAGAACACCATCACTCTTGGGGCACCTTTTCTCTTCCTTCATCCATGAACTAGAATATGGTATAAATATCACCTCTAGATGAAGTTGATGGATTTAATCCTTTCCTTACTTATAAATTTTTTTCTCATCTTCAAAATCTTCAAACTAATGTGGGAGTAATGGATACAAGTTTACTTAAAAATCCCCTTAAAAATCCTTCTTCTAATAATCCTACTCTAACACCAATTTGGGGAGTGCTCCTAACAACACTGACCCACCTCCTAATACAAATCAACTTTTAGTAAAATATCAAATAAATGAACATAATGAAAAATTATAACACCAACCAAATTATGCAACTTCAAAAACATTTAATCAATGTGGCTAATCAATCTCCAACTATGCATCCTCAAGCTAATCCTAATTTCATTCCTCCACCTCTTCAAGATGACTTAGGAAATGTTATTCCTCAACCCATAAAGAATAAAAATATGATTCAAACCATTCAAAATAAGCCTTTGGACCCCTTCATTGTTTACATTGATATTGGTAACATATCTACAACTATCAAGTATGATGGGATTAAAGACCCTGCCACATTTCTCTAAGCCTTTGGCAACCTTTACAAAGAGTGGATCCAAACTAATACCTTCACAAAAACTAAAATATTAGTGAAAAAATTAATTTGATATGTATTATAATGGTATAATCAACTTCCCCAAAATTCTATTTGGATTCTTGAAGATTTGGTTAATCCCCCAGTTAAAGATTTTCAACACAATGATGTGGCTGAAAATTATCTTAGCCACTTTATCAATGCTAAACAATCTCCCACTAAATCAACTCAAGACTTTATTAAAATATGGAAATAATTTTCCCATAAATCCAACCATAACATGACTAATCATAACTTATTCAAACTCTTTATCACCACTTTGACTCCTACTCTCCAATGTAAGGTTTGAACCTTTACTCCCTAAACACTTAATGAAGCTCTTCACCAAGATAAATGTCAAGACTTTCTTATGAAATAATGCAAACCTAATCTTAAAATTCTAAAAGTATCTTTCCAAACATCTAATGTGATCACTATTAATACTTTGCAAACCAAACTAAGAGTTACCAAAACTAATATTCCTTCACCTTCTCATATACCTCTTTTGTTTTAACAAATGAAACAATTTTTACCACCCTCAAATCATTTCATCTATCCCAATGCTCCTCCTAATTGGTATTACCCCAATTTATTTTGTTGTATCCATTTTGGTATTCAACATTTTCATGAATCTTATAAAGGGCTCACTAAATTTAATGTCTACTATATTCTTGGTAATTCATTCAATCATGAAGCTATGATCAATCTTCATCCTTAAGAATACACTGTTGCTTCTCAAAAATGACAAGTTTCCAAAGAGTCTACCTAAATAACCAAAAATATTATTAAAATAATCAATCAAATACTAAGTATGTTTGTGCCATTGATTTTGATTATGACCAATATTTTAACAATTCTCAATATGTCAATATTGTTAAGGTTAATTATCATTGTAAACCAACTCACAAATATCCTATTATTAAGCCTAAGAATCCATATTTAGAGGAACAACTTGTTAATGATACTACCACCACTAATGTTACTTCAGAAGCTCAAGAGGAACCATCTCCTCTTTTTGATCCTCTAACCACATCTATTCCTCCAAAGTCTGATTTACCTCCTAAACCTCATGATGGTTCTTCTAAGTCTCATTGGAACTTTCTGGAAGAATTTAAATATATGCTTTGTAATATTTCACTTATGGAGTTGGTTCATACTTATCCCTATCATCATAAATTCCTTATAAAACAACTCCAAAAAATTGATGATCCATCCTCCTTAGATGAAGAACCACCTTCTATTGAATCTCAACCTACCAACATAAATTCCATTTCAATTATGTTTCCTTCTTCTAAGCCCTCTGTTGAATTCCTTAAATAGGACATGATCAATGATGAAATTCTCTTTTGTGCTGATGATCCACCACTTTTCATGAAATTAGCCATTAATGCCACTCTTATCTAAAAATTTCTAGTTAATGAAGGTTTTGGTATTAATGTAACATATTTATGGATCTTCCAACAACTTTGTTATAACAAGGACCATCTCAAGCAAACCTATCTTAATTTTCATGGTTTTGATAAGACAAATCAAAATCCACTTAGTTGCATTTGGATTCTATTAACCATTAGACCTAAGACTATTCGAACCAAGATTACGGTCCTTGACTTACCCCTATCTTACAACATACTCCTTGGTCATCCATGGACTCATCGAATGAGGGCCATTATTTCTTTTGGTAGTCAATGTACTAAATTATTACATAATGGAAAATGGTATAAGCATGAAGTTGATCCCAACCCATAGAGAATTCAACTTCTCAATCCTAAATCCTAATATCAAATTCTTACCATTCCTAAGATCAATAGTTCTCCTTTGCTCAAGTTCATCAACATAAATCCTAATTTACAAGTTACTCTTACATATTCTGATGATGATGATCCCAATGATTTGAAGCATACTTGTAATACTACCGAGTTATTTCCCTAAATTTCATAGTGGTTTCTTCCTTCTCTATCACCTAGGGATTATACTATTCCTCTTATTAATGAGATTACTAATTTTCCCCTCTATCCAATGCTTAAGAGCCTTATTTACCTAAAGATGCCTTCACTTAAAATGATTTTGGAGTGGCCAAAATATTTCAAGATCCTCTCATCATGTCTCCTTATACATTCAATAATATCAATATTTCACCCTCTAAAACTCCCCCTGATTCTCAAGCCTGTACAATTTCTACAACATATGATGATAACTATATAATGGACCAAGATCAATTTAGAGACTTGGATGTTTATCATTATCAAAAAAACTTATCTCAAATTCATGATTTCAATCAAGGTATTCATACCATTTTTGTGGATCATACCTTAGATCCTAAGGGTCATGTGCCTCCTACCAATTCTCCTATTATCGATACTCCTTGGGTGGTAGATAAAATTATACTTTTGAACCTCCAGAGATTTATAAATATCCTTTCCACCTATTGATCTAGTCATTACATCCAATCTTTCTCCCATCATTGAACCCATTAATACTCCAACCCCTTTTGATCCATTTACTTTTTCTACTCCTAAAATTGCCCTAGATGCCAAGGAAATGATGTTCATCAGATACATTTTGAGTATGATCACCATGGTAATTAAATTATATATTTTAAATTAGATGTTGAGTATTATTTCCCTATTCCTACCTTTCCTAGTGATGAAGCTATCCTTGATTTAATTTATGCCCAAGAACCTCAGATTCCTTGACATCATCATAAACTTGGAAATTTCAAAACTAAAAATCTTTGCTTTAACAACTTCATTGCTAGCATTGACCCTAAAATAAATCCAATTTTTGCCTTACCTAATGCACCATACCACTTTATAAATGGCAATGCCATGCTTATTGAATAAACCACTCACATTGAATATGATACCTCCATCTTGTCCTCAACCAATTACTATCTCTCATGAACTCTCACCTACCAAAAATGATAATTTTTGTCTTATTATTTGACAAATATCACAAGGTTTTTTATTTGTCCTATTAGGAAATGCTTGGCATTGACCATATCATTGTGGTGAATAATATCATTCCTTATCCTAATTCCAAGCTTGTGAATCAAAAAAAAAAATTCCACTTGAGGTCTCCACTTTATGTCATAAGGAAATCATCAAATTACTCGATGCTAAATTTATTAAACCAATAGATTATTCTGAATGGGTTTCTAATACTATTCCCATTCAAAATAAATTCACTATGGTAATTTGTGTTTGTATTGATTTCTATAATCTTAATCTTGCTTGTCCCATGTATAAATTCCCTTTACCTTCAATTTATGCCATTGTTGATTCCACAATTGGTTATGAAATATTATCTCTTATGGATAGTTTCTCAGGATACAATCAAATATATATTGCCCCTGAGGACCAACATAAGACTAATTTCACCATGGAATGGGGCACCTATTGCTATGTCAAAATTCCCTTCAATATTAAGAATGATAGAGCCATGTATCAATGAGAAATGACTCACATATTTCATGATCTCATTCAAAAAATTGTTGAAACCTATGTGGATTACCTCATTGCTAAATCCAAACATCATAAGATTCATATTTTTGATCTTGATATCATCTTTGACTATCTCCTTAAATATAATGTTATACTTAATCCTTACAAATGTGTATTTGGAATCACATCTAGAAAATTATTAGGGTTCATAGTCTCTCTCTATGGAATCAATATTGACTAGTCAAAATTAGTGCTATCATCAACATGCCCATGCCTCATTCTAGTCCTGACATTCATACTTATTTAAGAAAACTTTGGAAAATTAGACAATTTGTCATTGAAATGGCATATCAAATTCACTCTATCAATTCACTTCTCAAGAAAGGTACTGATTTAGAATGGATATATCCATGTCAAAAATCCTTTGATAATATGAAAGATTCATTACTTCATCCACCTACACTTAGTCATCCTTCCAACGATACTCCTTTGATTTTATATACTTCTTCCATACCTATTTTAGTTGGGGCAATGCTTACCCAAAAATATGATATGGGAAGAGAGTATGTTATCTAATACACTATCCAAGGCCTCATAGATTATGAGAAATGTTATACCAAAATTAAGCATGGTTACCTTTCCATCTATTTTTTAGCTAAAAATATTTGCCATTACGTGTTATACTAAACTACATATGTCATTATTCATTCCAACACCCTTCATCATTTCTTCTCCAAATCATTTCCTCCTAGAGATAGAATTGGTAAATAGATGCTCCTCATGAAATTTGATCTCTGCATTGTCACTCAATTTTTTTTCAAAGGGTAAAGCATAGCTGATCAAATTAATATAGCTCCCATATTAGCCACTTATTCTCTGAAAGATAATCTTCCAGATGACAATATCATTTACATCAAAGGTTTTAATCAAGCTATTTCTCTTAAAGATTATTTTCATATCTTTACCACCGATCTTGAAGCCAATAATTTTGACGAATCCACTAATACCTCCATTACTACTAAACCAAAATTAGTTATTGAGAAGCTTCTTAAAATCAATGTTGACTTGCATGAGGATACTTAGACCCTTCCCTTTGATGATGTTAAATGCCTTCAAGGAGTTGGGGCAAGTTGCATTCTCACAAGTCCTCTTGGAAAGATCATTCTTTTAGATTTTTGCTTCACCTTTGATGTCACCAATAATATGGTTGAGTATGAAGCTATTATCTTAGGCATGTGAGCTACTCTTGATTTAGATATTCAATACCTTCATGATTTAGGTGATTATCAACTTATTTTCTACCAATTCAATGGTTATTATCAATGTAAAAGTGAGAACCTCATTACATATCATCAAATTTCAACCACTCTTGCTAAGTATTTTATCTCTTTTACTATTGAGCCTATTCATAGAGATTAAAATTCCATTGTTGATTCTCTTGCCTCTTCAGCTTCTCTCTTTCATCCCCACTAAGTACTTTTTGATCCTACTTTTCTTATACAAATAAGAAAATCTCCATCTTCAACTCAACCACTAGATTCTCTTATATATCATATTGAGGCTATTACCATTAAATAAAGCCTATGGTACCAAGACATTATTCAATTATTTGAACATCAAACTTGTCCTCCTAATTTAGACTCTCATGAAAAGATAGGTATTTATAAACAAGTTTTGAAGTATTTATTTCAACACAAAATCTTTTATTATCACAATATTGAAGGTACCTTAGTCTGTTATGTTATGCAATAATAGGTCCCTCCTCTTCTTAAACAAGAACATGGGGGTATTTGTGGTGGAAACTATATTGGACATGCTACAACCTACAAATGCCTATGTATGGGTTAATTTTGGCCTACTCTTAAAAAGGATGCCATTGAATAGGCTAAAATGTGTAATCCTTGTCAGGTTCATGATGATCTAATTCTTTCACCTTCAACTAAACTTCAAACTATTTAATCTACTTGGCCATTTTCCATATGGTAATTTGATATCATCAATAAACTACCATGTTCCCAAGATGGGCATATCTTTATCATCATCACTATTGATTATTTTATCAAATGGGTAAAATCTATGCCTCTTGTTAACATCACCAGTCCTATCATTTATAAATTTATTCTTAATCAAATAATTTACCATTTTGGTGTTCCCCATACCATCATTTCAAACAATGGTGGTAGTTTCAAAAACAAACATGTTAAACAACTTTGCAATAAATTAAAGATCAATCAAAAATTTTCCATGCCTTATCATCTATAATACAATGGCCAAACTGAGGCCATTAATATAATTGATAACAAAATCCTCCAAGAATAATCTATAAAACTTGTAGGGATTGGCATCTTCATCTTTAAATTGCACTTTGGGTCTATCAGACTAGCATACGCACTACCACTAGGGTAACTCCATTTTTACTAGTTTATGGTTCTGAGTCAGTTCTTATTTTAGAAATTGAGCTTCCCTCTCTTTGTATATATCTTCATGGTATTATTCCCAATTAATAATTACATGAATCTCATATTTATTCCCTTGATCTAATTTATGAACGTCATCTTTCCACCTTACAACATAATCACCAATACAAGGCTCACATTACCAGGTAACATAATAAATGTGTTAAAACTTACACATTTAATGTTGGTGATCTTGTCCTTAAATTAAACTATGCCCATGATAAATAAGGTAAATACACCCAAAAATGGTGGGTCCCATATTTAGTCAATGATATTCTTGGTCTAAGTACTGACCTCCTTCAAACCAATTGAAGGCCATGTTTTCAAAGAGTCCACCAATGTAAATTTTTTCAAAAATTACGTTGACTAAACATTTCCTTATTTTCATGCTTTCTATCTACATCTATCTAACACTTTTTATAGGTTACTTACATGGGTCTTTACATCTATAGAAAGTTACTTCCTTTCACAAATCTTTAGTCCTCCCTTTTGGTGTTTTGGTTTCTTGATGTACCATTGTCTTCTTTATCTTCTTGCATTTTCTCTTTTTGACACCCTTTGGATTTTTATTTCATGAGTTGATTTTTAAGACCGTGGATAGGACCTGACACTCCTCACAAAACTACCATCTTTTTTCTTACCTCACTTTATATTTCACTTGATTTTTGGCATCCCTTGGGTTTCTCTTTTATGAAGTTTCAATGTAAGACTACAGATAGGACCTAACCCTCTTCATAAAATTACTATTTTTTAATATTTATACATCCTTGTTCTCAAACTTTAGCTGTTACTTCTTTTGGTAGATGAAATATGTATAAAAATATATGTTAGCATGTTTTCCTCCGTTTCCCTTATTCTTATGATAAGGAATCACACTTTACTATCATTGTATCCCTTTTTACCATTTGTCACATTTTTTGTGATTTGAAGTAATTCAAATTATTTCATGTGTCATTCTTCTTGATTTCCCATTTCCTTTCACTCCAAATTAGATAAAACAAGGTCAAATTCAAGATAACACTTTTATTTCACCTAGATTTATGAGACTCTTAGACCCATACTCTTTGAACTACTCTCTCTTAGAAACCTTGTGCCAAGTATTCAAATGAAAGTCATAAATAACACCCATGTTTGGTTTTCCAAATCCATATGGATGAGGAATAGAAAAATACATCAAGAAAGTTAAAATTCAAATCATTTAAATCAAAAGGCAATGATATTCTAAAAGTCAACATATAAATTTCAAAAGTCAACATTCACACCAAAAGATGTGATTACAAGCACATATCCTATCTCTAACTAATGCTCAAACTCCATAGTTGGCCTCACATAGAGCTGAGGTCCCTTAGGGTGTGTTAGGGCAGTAGATTGGAATAGGGGAATTCAACAAACTCTATGGTTCTATGTACTTTCTCATTCAAGTACCCAATCTTTGCAGTAGACCGATGACTCTATGAGGGGTCCTAAGAAATGGTGAACACATTGTGGGGTGATAGGTATATTTTAATTTTCATGCATATAGACTTCATGGGATGATCTATATACTTCATTTGTTGATCTAAGACTTGTGTAGCTAAGATAAGTTATTCAAAGTCCTTAAGGTCAAAAGTCCTCTTGTTTTAATGAAATTAAATTGAGTGTTTTAACTTTGATAAAGAGTTCCTCTACCTTGGGTTTTCCTTCATTCTCCCCTCTACCCATTTCATTCCCCTCCTTGATAGATAAAATGTGATTCTAAATCTATTTTCCCTTCTTCTTCCCCTCTTAAAAACATGATAAAACTACTTTGTTTCAGTTTTATCTATCCTTAGAGTGAAATAATATGTTTTAGTAACTGTGTATAACTTCTTTATTTTTCACCATGATTTTACATTTCTAAGACTTGTCTTTCCTTTTATAATTTATCATTTGTTTTACTATCCTATTTTTATAGATGCCTGAGTTCATACCCTTTTTCCATTCTTGAGTGAGGTTGGCTTGTTACTTCTCACTTGATAATGGTTTTTTCCTTTTTTATGCACCTTTTTCCACTGTTGAGTGAGATAAGTATTGTTATTTCTCACTCATCAATGATATTTTACCATTTTGTTTCTAATTTTACCATTGGTTTTTTTTATTATCATCCTTTTTGACACGTATCCTTGGTTTAACTTGGTGAGTTTGCCTTTCTTACTTAAGGTTTACTTGTTTGAGTTTTCTGGTCTTTAGTAGCCTTAGATTTTTGGTTACTTGATATAAACTTATTTTTGACTTATTTATTTGGTATAACATAACACCTATCATCCCAACTTACCAAATTTCTCAAGTACATCCCATCCTCTTAACACCAACTATCTTGGCTTTTCTTGTGTTTATTTGTTTTAGCTCTTTAGTTTTGTATTCTTGGGTTTATAAAAAGTAGTCTCTATGTCCTCCACAATAAAAACTAAAAACATAGTATATAACCATCCCATGATAAAGGTAAGCCAAGGTGTGCATTCCATTTACTTTTTAGTTATTTACTTTCAGTTATTTTAGCTTTTAAATATTGCAACTTTTTTTAGCATCAATGTTGTGTGTTTTATGTTCTTTCTCAAAGCACCTTCCCCTATTGCACCTTAATGAAACATGATGAGATTATAATGGGGAATATGTATACACATAATATTTTAAAATTTTATCAAATACTAATACTTTACATCTTGTAGGAACTCATCAAGACTTAATCTCTCTAAGTGCATGCCTTAAGGGGTGCACTGGAAAAGGGGTGGGTAGACCTTTGGTGATTTGCAAGATTTGTATCCCTTATTATCAGATTATTACCAATCCAAATAGATATTAAAAACATTACATAAGCTATTAATCCTTCCTTGCACACTCATCTAATATTTTTTCTCTTTCCATCCCTCTTTTCTTTACCTTGATCCCCTTTCACTAGTTGATTGTACTAGGTCAACTAGGTTGACCCTGTATAGTTTTTAGCCTTTGATTAATATATAGGGTTGAATAGGTTGACCTTGTAATATTTTTTGGTTTTTTCACTTGATATTTTCATTATCCCTTTGGCTGACCTAGATCATGTTCTAGTGATTTATCTCCTGAAAACATATAGGGTCA
Source organism: Torreya grandis (assembly GCA_037957365.1). Taxonomy (NCBI): domain Eukaryota; kingdom Viridiplantae; phylum Streptophyta; class Pinopsida; order Cupressales; family Taxaceae; genus Torreya; species Torreya grandis. The sequence continues at coordinate 131,950 of JARHVA010009062.1, read as the reverse complement.
ACTAGGTTGACCCCATATAGCCAACATAGATGAAAGGATTTAGGGTGAGATCCACCTATAAAATAAAATTTCATAATTATTTAAATATGAAATCAAGAGTTATTATTCTCTTGTGCATCTTTACAATATGCTCTTCCACCATTCTACGTGAGGAGTCTTAGTTTTTTAGGCTTCTACTTGGAGAATCTAGTTTTGTGGATAAATTTTAGATGTTATGGACTTTCTTAGTTATCCTTAAAAACCATAAAAACCTATTTTGAATCTCATTTATCCAAGGGAGAGATTGATTCTCAATGGGTTTACATTCAGGTAAGTATATTCTAACTTTTTTCTCCTCTCTTTAGTAGATAAAAGTAGAATAAGTATTGGTTAAAATAATATTACTCTTCATTTACATGTATTAGGGTGTTACTCATACTTATCTTATTTATATTCTCTTATACATGTTTTTATTTCTTTAATAACCCCTCATATTGTACCATAACCTTTGGTGTGTGCTAGATTAGATTTACTTTCTTGTTTATTAGAATAGAGTGAATATTAAGCCTAAGATTCATTTAGGGTTATTGCATGATTGTGTTAGATTGTAGGATTTGGAACGCTTCCTAACATGGTGTATTGTGACAAGTGATCCCCTAATCAGGTCTATCAGATCCCCATATTGGTCATTCTCCCACTTAAAAAATGTATTCCTAATCAAAAGTATAGCTATGCTCTATCTTCTCTGAACTAGGATTGATTTATGAACATGATGCATTTTTGATTGCATACATTTTGGTGAACCCAACATGAAATAACCCTTGAAGGATTTGTTTATCTTATTTCATTCTTTCATTATTTTTCATCATTATTTTTATCATATAGCTGCCATACTAGGATGACTGCATCAACCCAACTCTAACTTCTATGTGTAGGTTTTTAGGTATAGGCTACTAGATTGACCCTATCAACTTGGTATAGGTTTTTAGACTTTCAGACATATAGTATAGACTACTTGGTTGACCCAATTAACCTTTTACATTTTAAAGCATTGAGTAATAGGTTTTTGCAAAGATTGATCGACCTAGTCCACCTAGTTAGTAGAATTTGTAAGCATATATCAAGGTTATTGAAAAATAATATTCATTCTTTAAATATATGATCCACCAAGGTTCCTTTATATTTATCTATATATTTATTTATTTATAGTCTTTATTTTTATAGTTTGTATTCTTTAAAACTACCCCTACATAGTCAAGTAGATCAACCCTATTGACCTAATTCTATGTTTTTTGTGTTGTCTAGATAATTGGGCCGATTCTATTGACCCTGTTCATTTTTAGACCGAATTATATAGTATAAGATCAACCCTATCTTCCCTATTTTATTTTTTCATATACTATTGACTATATCAACATTGTACCTTGTTTCAAAGTTAGAATTAACCTTATATGCTAGTAATTAGCTCACACTTTCTTTTCTTGTTGCTTACATGCTTAGAATAGATCACATAGCTTAATTAGGTGGTTTAAATTCATCATTAAGTTTCATTATTTTATATTTTATGCATACATGACCAAATAAAAAAACCTAAACAACTATTTTAACATTTGTCTAGCCAAGACCAACCTACTTGGATTTCATCACCAAGGGGGAAGTTGACTTGATTTTTTGGTCAAGTATAAAGCATGTTTAATGGCATATTCTAGATAAAAACCTAACATCCTTATGAATATGGTTTTTTAAGTGAGGGGGTAGGAACCAATACCAAGCTTGTATCATTACCACCATAGATCCTTTTCAGCCCAAACTACCTAAAATCATCCTTAGATTGTTTTCTAGTTACCTACTTATAACCAAATTCTAATCACATTTAAAATAATATCTTAATAATATAATAAAAAATTAGGTTAAAAAATTAGTCATCTATTTACTTTCCAATTTAATTTCTTGAACTTTGCTCAATTGTATTTTGTATAGTAAAAACTTGCATTAGCTAGCATTGGTGTAAGGTTTTGTGTTGTGTGCCTCAATTAGGTTGGCCAATGTTAATCTAATTTACTATTTGTTTTCCTTTATATATTAATTTTCTAAATTAGTTGCAAAAAGTATCTTGTTTCAATTCACAATATGGTATAATATTGTTAATTTTCCCTACCTGGTGTATTGGGTTGACCCAATCAACCTTGTACCTTTTTCTAGCCTTTATTCACTATATTAGATCAGCCCAATTAACCTTGTACTATTTTTAAACCTTTTTTTCTATGCTTGATTGACCCAATCAACCCTATATTACTTTCTTCCTTCCACGTTTATCAATCTAGTTTTCTATTTCTCCTTCTTTACATTTTGTTCATCTCTCTTCAGTCATAATAAAATCTCTTACTAGAATCTTCTTGGATAGCTTGAATCAATTTAGATAATATATGGGATGTTTATTTCTCCCTCTCTTTTCCTCATAAGAATGCCATTACTCTTGGGGCACCTCTTCTCCTCCTTCATCCTTGAACTATAATATGGTACAAATAACACCTCAAAATGAAGTTGATGGATCTAATCCTTTCCTTACCAAAAAACTTTTCATCTTCAAAATATTAAAACTAATGTGTGAGTAATTGATACAAGTTTATTTAACAATCCCACTAATAATATTTATTCTAGTAACCTTCCCCATAACACTAATTTGGGGAGTGCCCCTACTAACACAAACCCACCTCCTGATACAACTCAATTTTTATCCCAATTTAACCAACAAATGAACATAATGTAAAATTATAACACCAACCAAGTGATACAACTTCAACAATATTTAATTAATGTGGATAATAAACCTCTAACTATGCATCCTCAAGCTAATCCTAATTTTACTCCTCTACCTCTTTAGGATGCCTTAGGAAATGTTATTACTTAACCCATAATTAATAACAAGATGCTTCAAACCATTAAAAATGAGCCTTTAGACCCCTTAATTATTTCCATTTATATTGGTAACATATCTCTAACAATCAAGTATGATGGGACTAAAGACCCTTCCTCATTTATCAAAGCCTTTGACAACCTTTACAAAGAGTGGATCCAAACTAATACCTTCACCACAAATAAGCTCTTAGTGAAAAATTTTAGTGGAGATGTATTAGAATGTTATAATCAACTTTCCAAACATTCTATTTGGCAACTTGAACATTTATTTAATCCTTTAGTTAAAGAGTTTCAACACAATGATCTTCACAAAAATTGTCTTAGCCACTTCATCAATACTAAGCAATATCGCACTGAATCAACTCATGACTTTATTAAAATATGGAAATCATTGGCCCATAAATCTGACCATAGCATGAATCATGATAACTTATTCAAACTCTTTATCATCACTTTGACTCCCACTCTCCAATATAAGGTTTGAACCTTTTCTCCCCAAACACTTAATTAAGCTCTTGACTAAGCTAAACATCAATACTTTCTTATGAATCAATTCAAACCTAATCTTAAACTTCTTAAATTATATTTTCAAAAATCTAATTCTATCACTAGTAATACTCTGTAAACCAAACTAGGAGTTTCTGAGACTGATATTCCTTCACCTTCTCATACACCTCTTTTGATTCAACAAATGAAATAGTTTTTACCACCCTTAAAACCTTTCATCTATCCCAATGCTCCTCCTAAGTGGTATGACCCCAGTCTATTTTTTAGTTCCATTATAACATTGGGAATTCTCATGAATATTTTAGATGGCTCACTAAATTTGTTATCTCCTATATGCTTGGTGATTCATTCAATCATGAAGCTATGATCAATAACCATCATCAAGAATAAACTAATAATTTTAAAAAATGACAAACTTACAAATATTATACCTCAAATAACCAAAAGTATTTTTCAAATAATCAATCAAATACCAAGGATGTTTAATCCATTGATGCTAATTATGACCAATATTTCAACAATTTTCAATATGTGAATACTGCAAAGGTCAATTATCATCGTAAACTAGCTTATAGATATCCTATTACCAATCCTAAGAATCCATCTTTGGAGTAAAAAATTCTTAAAGATACTACCACCACTAATGTTGCTTTGGAAGATCAAGAAGAACCATCTCCTCCTTCCGAACCTCTAACCACATCTATTCCTCCAAAGTCTAATTTACCTCCTAATCCTCATGTTGGTTCTTCCAAGTCTCATTGGATTTTTTTGAAGAACTCAAATCTAATCCTTATAAGATTCCACTTATGGAGTTGGTTCATACTTTTCCCTATCATCATAAATTACTTATGCAATATCTCCAAGAAATTGAAGATCCATACTCCTTAGATTAAGAACCACCTTCTATTAAATCTCAACCTACTAACATAAATGCCATTGAAACTATGTCCTTCTTTTAAGCCCTTTATTAAATTATTGAAGAGGACATGATCAATGATGAAATTCTCTTTCATGTTGATGATTCTCCACTTTTCATCAAAGTAGACATTAATACCAATCTTATACAAAAAGTTTTAGTTGATGAAGGTTCTGGTATTAATTAACATCTTTATGGCTCATCTAATAACTCATTTATAACAAGGATCATCTCAAGCAAACCCATCTTACTTGTCATGGTTTTAATAAGATAAATCAAAAGCCACTTGGTTGTGTTTGGCTTCCATTAAGCATTGGACCTAAGACTATCAGAACCAAGCTTATGGTCTTTGACTTACCCCTATCTTACAACATACTCCTTGGTCATCCATGGACTCATAGAATGAGGGCCATTGCTTCTTTCGGTAGTTAATTTATTAAATTATTACATAATATAAAATAGTATAATCATGAAGCTAATCCCAACCTATGGAACATTCAGATTCCCAATCCTAAATCACAATATCAAATTCCTACCATTCCTAAGATCTATAGTTCCCCTTTACCCAATTTCATCAACATGAATCTTGATTTATAGGTTACTCTTGCAGATTCCAATGATGATCATCCCAATGATTTAAAACATACTTGTAATAATAACAAGTTACCTCCCTACATTTTGTAATGGCTTCTTCCTTGTCAATTACCTAGGGATTGTACCATTCCTATTATTAATGATATTACAAATTTTCCCCATCCATGTAATACTCAGGATAATTGTTTATCTAAAGATGCCTTCACTTAAAATGATTTTGGAGTGGCCAAATTATTTTAAGATCCTCTCATCATGTCTCCTTGTACATTCAATAATATCAAGATTTCACCCTCTAAAAAACCCCCTAATTCTCAATCATGTATAATCTCTCCAACATATGATGATAACTATATAATGGCCCAAGCTCAATCTAGAGACTTGGATGCCCAACATTATCAGAAAACCTTAGCACAAATTCATGCTTTCAATCAGGATGTTCATACCATTTTTTAGGATTATACCTTAGATCCTGAGGGTCATGTGCCTCCTACCAATTCTCCTCTTATTGATACTCCTTGGGTGGTAGATCAAATTATGCCTTCATAACCTCCATAAATTTCTACATCTCCTTTACCACCTATCGATCTAATGATTACCTCTAATCCTTCTCTTGTCACTAAACCCACTGGTACTCCAACCCCTTCTTATCCAGCTACTTCTTCTACTCTTGAAATTACACTAGATTCTAATAAAATTGATGTTCATTAGATACATTTTGAGTATGATCACCATGGTAATAAAATTCTAGATCTTGAAGTAGATGTTGAGTATTATGGCCCTCTTCTTACGTTACTTAGTGGTGAAGTTATTCTTGAGTTACTTTATGCTATAGAACCTCAACTTCCTCAACATCATCATAAACTTAGAAATTTCATAACTAAAACTCCTTGCTTTAACAACTTTGTTGCTAGCATTGAACCTAAAATAAATCCAATTTCTACCTTACCCAATGTACCATACCACTTTTAAGATGATAATGCCATGCTTATTAAAGAAACCACTTGCATTGAATATGGTACTTCATCTTGTCCTTGACCAATGACAATCTCTCATGAACTCTCACCTATCGAATATGATAATTTGAGTTATTGTTTGAAAAATATCATGAGGTTTTTGCTTGGTCCTATGAGGACATGCCTAGCATTGACCCTAGCATTGTGGTGCATAATATCATTGCTTATTCTAATGATAAGCCTATGCATTAAAAATAAAGAAAATTTACACTCAAAGTTTCCACTTTATGTCATAAGGAAATAATCAAATTACTTGATGCTGAATTTATCAAACCAGTGGATTATTTTGAATGGGTTCCCAATATTATTCCCATTCAAAATAAGGTCACTATGGTCATTCACATTTATATTTATTTCTATAATATTAATCTTGCTTTTCCCAAGGATAACTTCCCTTTAACTTCAATAGATGCCATTGTTGATTCCATGACTAGTTATGAAGTGTTTTCTCTCATGGATGAATTCTTGAGATATGATCAGATTCATATTTCCCCTGAGGACCAACATAATACTACTTTCACCATGGAATGGGGCACCTATTACTATGTCAAAATGCCCTTAGGTCTTAATAATGATAAATCTACTTACCAACGAGCAACGACTTACATATTTCATGATCTCATTCACAAAATTATTGAAACCTATATGTATGATCTCATTGCTAAATTAAAAAACCATAAGAATCATCTCTTTGATCTTGTAATCATATTTTACCATATCCTTAAATATAAAGTTAAACTTAATCCTTAAAAATGTGTCTTTGGAGTCACATCTAGAAAATTATAAGGATTCTTAGTCTCTCTCTATGGCATCAATGTTGACCCTACCAAAATTAGAGATATCATCAACATGCCCATTCCTCATTCTATTCCTAACATTCATACTTATTTAGGTAAACTTGTGGTAATTGGATAATTCATCCCTAAAATGGCATATGAAATTCACTTTGTCAATTTAATTTTCAAGAAAATTACTACTTTAGAATGGATAGATACATATCAAAAAGCCTTTGATAATATGAAAGAGTCATTACTTCATCCACCTACACTTGATCCTCCTTTCAATGATAAAACTTTTATTCTATATACTTCTTCCACACCTATTTCAATTAGATCAATTCTTGCCTAAAAATATGATTCAGGAAGAGAGTATGCTATCCACTACATTAGTCGAATCCTCATTGATTATGAAAAATGTTATACCAAAATTAAGAATGATTGCCTCACCATATATTTCATAATTGAAAATATTTGCCTTTATATGCCTTACCAAACTACTTATGTCATTATTCATTCTAATTCCCGTTGTCATTTCTTTTCTAAAGCATTTATTATTAGAGATAGAATTGGTAAATAGATGGTCCTCCTTATGGAATTTGATCTTTGCATCGTCACTCAAAAAGCTATCAAAGGGAAAATCATAGCTGATCAACTTGTTATATCTCCTATACCAGCCACTTATTCTCTTCAAGATGATCTTCCAAATAATAATATCCATTACATGGAAGGTCTTAATCAAGCTATTTCTCTTAAATATTATTTTCATAGCTTTACGATCGATCTTGAAGCCAATAATCGTGATGAATCCACTACTCCCTCTGGTACTACTAAACCAAAAGTAGTTATAAAGGAGCTTCTTAAAATTAATGTTGACTTACATGAGGATACTTAAAACCTTCACTTTCATGGTGCTAAATGTCTTCAAGGATCTAGGGCAAGTTGCATTCTCACAAGTCCTCTTAGAAAGATCATTCCTTTAGATTTTCTATTCACCTTTGATGTCACCAACAATATGGTTGAATATGAAGATATTATTTTAGGAATGAGAGTTTATCTTTTTTTATACATATAATACCTTCATGATTTAAGTGATTATCAACTTATTTAATACCAAGTTAGTGGTGATTATTAATGTATGGGTTAATTTTACCCTACTCTTGAAAAGGATGCAATTGAATATGTTAAAAAGTGTAATCCTTGTTAGCTTCATGATGATCTAATTCATTCACCTCCAGAAAAACTTAAATATATCAAATATCCTTTTCCATTTTCTGCATGGGGATTTGATCTCATCGGTAAACTACCTCACTCCTAAGATAGGCATGTCTTTATCATCACTGCTACCAAATATTTTACCAAATGGGTAGAAGCCATGCCTCTTGTTAACATCACTGGTCCTACCATTTCAAAATTTATTCTTAATCAAATCATTTTCCACTTTGGTGTTCCTCATACCATCATTTAAGACCATGGTGGTAATATCAAAAACAAACATGTTAAACAACTTTGCAATAAATTCAAGATCAATCACAAATTTTCCATGCCTTATCATTCACAATGCAATGGCCATACTGAGGCCACTTATAAAATTATCAAAAAAATCATCCAAAAAATCATCCATGAAACCTACATAGATTAACATCTTTATCTTTACCCTGCACTTTGGGCCTATCATACTAGCATACATACTACCACTGGGACAACTCCATTTTTGATAGTCTATGGTTCTAAGTTAGTTATTCCTTTAGAAATTGAGATTCCCTATCTTTATATATATCTTCATGGTATTATTACTAATAAATAATGACATAAATATCATCTTCATGACCTTGATCTACTTGATGAATGCCATATTTATACCTTACAACATAACCACTAATATAAGGCTCACATTTCTAGGTAACATAATAAATGTGTTAAAATATTCACATTTAATGTTGCTGATGTTGTCCTTAAATTAGACTACACCCATGATAAAAAAAGGTAAATACACCCAAAAATGGTGGGTCCCATATTTAGTGAAATATATTCTTTGTCCAATTACTTACCGCATTCAAACTAATGAAGACCATGTTTTCAAAGAGTCCACCAATGCACAATTTCTTAAAAATTACTTTGCCTAAACATTTCTTTCTTTTCATGATTTCTATAAACATCTATCTATAAATTTTTGTAGGTTACTTAAATGGGTCTTTCCTTTTGTAGCATGTTCTTTCCTTTCATAAACCTTTAGTCCTCCCTTTTGGTCTTTTGGTTTCTTGATGTAACATTGTCTTCTTTATCTTCTTTCATTTTATTTTTTTGACATCCCTTGGGTTTTTATTTTTTGATTTTCTTTGTAAGACCATGGATAGGACCTGACACTCCTCACTAAATTACCATCTTTTTTATTACCTCAATTTATCTTTCACTTGCTTGTTTATGCATGTGAGTTAGCCTATTCTTAGGACTGTGTTTTAGCTTACTATTGATGTATGTGGTCTACACAATGACTAGAAAATTATTAAAAATGATATACCATAACTTTAGGGTTAATATAGGAATAGGCTAACTCAATCAACACTCTTAGCATCCAAATACCTCTTTTAGGTGATTATATTTGCCCCCATTTATGATAGAAATGTAGCAAAGAAAAATGACTAGTATAAAGGAAAAAGAAGCATACTTAGACTTACCTTAGAAGCTAAGCTCGTGTAGTTGAGTCTAAGTATGTGAATATAGATCTATGTATGTGAAACATGATCCAAATTAATGACCTACAATGAAATATGAAAAAATCAATCCTTACTTAGGAGATGATAAAAAGTAAAAAACTATGCCAAAATAAAGTAACTAAGTAAATCTAAGTAAAGAAAGAGGAAATGAATGAATACACCTCATTGGGTATGTGAGACAAGGCATAAAATTGGTGACAACTTGTGTATGTGAGTGTACATAGTGATCATATCATTGAATAGTTTGGATTGAGATGAGGGCTTGCTCAATACTCATATGGGTGGTTCAAAAACTCAATCCAATTTTGACTCCATCATTGCCTACCCTTGTTTGGTGCATCTTCATCTATGAATAGTGTGGTTAAGATTGTAAGTGTGTATAACCCTTTCATTTGGGTGGATCAAGAACTAAAATAGGCCATGGCTCCATCATTTCCCACCTGTGCGAAGTATATTCATCTAAAACTAAACTACATAAAGTGTTGAAAGTATCTAATTAAGTATGTATAATTGTGTATGTTGGCTCTATATCCACTTGGGTATATTAGGTAGATTTAGGACACTTAGGAATGCCAACTACTATAGATGGAGTAAGGAATGAATCTAGTGACAACATGGGATATGATATCAAGTTTATATAATGTAAATAATGACATGGAGTTTTGCATTCCATCTTATCAACCTATGTGTATCTAAGTATATAAAAACTATGTGTTGTACACATACTTCTAATATGGTATTTAAATATACTAAACCTAAATTGAGTACATAATAACTAAATCTATGTAACTAAATTGAATGTGGGATTGATAATGCCACACATGATGCCCACAAATCTTATCAAATAATATCAATCTAAGCTATAATGAGTTTATGTTAGCAAAATATGAACACAACTATCAAATTTATGACTATATCTATGCAAATTTATATTATACCTGGTGTACTAGTCTGAATAATCTAGACTATCCCAAAGTTAGGGATATTAGACAATAACCCCCTATAGTGGATAGTAGTGCCTTGTGGCACTAGTGTCCTAATATAGGTGCTAATGTCTGTCTGGTCTAAAATTTGGATGATCTAAACTAGTTTCTAAGTCTCTATTTTTTTGTCTTCCCTATGTCTGATATTTAAAACTAAGTTTGTGTTCTAAAATTTATCTCTAAATATAAAATTAGGATCTTGATCTCTATGATAAATCCATGTGAATTCACCTCTTTTGAGGGTAGTTGTGAAACCTATGTAATAACTATCCTAAAAATAAATAGCTATACAAAATGTGTTAGCGAGAGCATGTGAATGATATTCCAATACAATGTAAAAATATTACATCAAAATGTAAATGTATTTGAGCATAAATAGGTAATGTAATATGTATGTTATAATCTATCATTTTACAAGGATGTCAATATAAATAAAATCTAAGTAACTACCTAGTGGATGGGGCATGATATACATCATGACACCCAAGTAGGAAGGGTAGATGCATGAGGTCCCTCATGTCATCAAAAAATTGTGTGTGTGTGTGTGTGTGTGTGTGTGTGTGTGTGTGTGTGTGTGTGTGTGTGTGTGTGTGTGTGTGTGTGTGTGTAACAAGAAAATGCAAGTGCCATGGTGAAGAAGCATAAAAGTAAGCATACATAAAAACACATGAGGCAAAAAATATTAGTCTAAGGGGCCATGATACAAGGGACATGGACACATGTCACTAAATCTAAGAATGAATACATATAAGGACATGTTCAAATGTCCACATATATAAGTAGGAAATCACACAAAAGGGATATGGGCACATATCCAAGGCATATAAATAGAGAAGTAGTGTAGACCCAAGTAATAATATAATATTTAAATGACCTCAAATATGGAAGAATCATATGAAACACAATCAAGTCTGATATAGGAAAACTAGAAATGAAAGCATTCATAACTATGTAGTCCAAATCTATGTAGATGCTAGGATGCATATATATTGAGTCTAACTAGTGATAATTAGTAAAATATAAGAAATGAATATAAATGATCAATATCAAGATGTATCTATGTATAAAATGGAATGTATAGTATGTAAAGATAGAATTTGGTAGTAGTAATTATGTATGAGATGCCTTGAGTGGTAGATGTATCAAATGTATAAACCTAGATCAATGTTTATGCCTCCAAAAGGTATATGATAGTAAGTTTGGATAACAATAGTGGACTAGATTATTTTATGTAATCCTTAAACACTTAACAAGAACAAGTGAAGCATTTGTGTATGATAAAACTAACTAAACTATGATAGCTAGCAATATGTAATAATTGGCAAGTAGTAGAAATGTAAATGTCGTAATGCATACAATCTATAAATTTTATATTTTAAAAATATTTGAATGTTTTTATATTTTGACATGTTATATTATTTTTATTTTTTTTTAGATATAAGCTATGCACAAGTAAATGAAAACAAACTATATACAAGAAGTGAGAGACAAGGGAGTATATACAAGAGTGGGAACCATACTAACTAATGAATTTCATGGGAGACTCACTATCACCATGACCTATGTCAAATATAGGAACTATGATCATACATGTGATATAAAAGGGTGACTATGATCCCATGATCTATTGTGTTATATAATTTATGTTTAAAGCTACCTATGTAGTGATGATATGATGTTGTGGCATTGATTGTGATACGCTATGAACTATAGGGTCTTAGAAACCCATATAGTAGAAGAATAAATTATAGGTGATGTAGGTTACTTATTCTTATAACCCATAGAACCCAATAAAATTGATCTCAAAATAAAATGAGAAGATGAAGGTCCCTAAGAATATATGAAGTATCTCTAATGTAGGGGTCTCTCTAGTAATGGAATCTTTGGGAGAGTATGCATATGTGTAGATACTATAGGAGTAAAGCTAGCCTACACTAATAAATATATTAAAAATTATGATGTATTCATAGGAGTTGTACTCTTTAATATGATTGATTACTATTTACTATCTAGTAATTGTGCTAGAACCCTGACTAGTGTCTATGTTAGAACTATAACTAGAATGGGTACAAGATATTCATATGGGCTACTAACACAAATAATGACTATATCTATGGGGAATATATCCCACTATGTGTATCCCAAGTTCTATAAGAGTGTCATGGTTTACATTTTTATGCTTGACCCATTATCAACCATAACACAATGAATATGATGGTGGTCTATTTATGCTCCTATGAAGAGTGCATGTAAATATATGTCATAATCCACAATATCTTACTCTAAATATGTGATAAGTGGTCTAGGTGGCACTATAGTGTGATACATGCCAATAATGTTATGAAATTTATGTGTCTCCTCTATAACTATGTGATAGGAATATGGTGGTGGATGTACTTGTTATGTATAATGAACCCCTAATATGCCCCATTCCTCATTTGTTGTATGATTTAGGAAAGGATCTAAAAATATCTTTACTACCTTAGACTCTATTTTTTTTTTTTTTTTAGTGCCTAAATGGGTGTTCCCACATAAATAATGTTAGCCTTAATGATATCTTGTATTTTATTCTTTAGGCTAATTCATCCATTTATTGTGTGGCATGGAGCTCTATGATACTCATAGAATGCATTTGAATCATAAATCTTTGGAAGAGGCCATGTCATATCAACATCTTTAATGGGAGGGAGAGATATGACATTTCATTCCAATAGTTGTTGTAGAACATGTGATGGTGACTTTGGAAAATTATTGAAGACTTCGCACTAAGGAGCAGATAAAACTAATATGGAAGATGGCTAAAAAATTGTGTTGACTATGGATTTTTGATCACTTTTGTTTTTTTTGTCCCTTACCTTATATCAATGTTTTTTTGAACCCTTAATAGTTGATTTTGATCCATTTTTATACTTAAGTTTACCCATTGATAAGAGTTTAACCTCTTTTTCCTTGAATGTGTGGCATAATTTGGTAGATGTAAGAAACTTACTGAATAATATAACTTCATGTATTTGTAGTAATAGAATTTGTTTAAATATATCCTAAATCTCTCTATATATGATGGGGATAGTTAATTTGGATAATATTGTCTTGTATCATAAGACATAATCTGTGATAGGCTCATTTGACTTCTTCTTTAACTATGCCACTTGTGCATATGATATTTTATCATTGATGTTGATATATAAGTGTGCTAGGAACATGTAGCTAAAGGATTGAATACTATGATATATTTATTTGGTAAATTATATAACTATTATAATTCATAATTCTTGAGATTACATGGAAATAAATTTGTAATAAGCCAATCATTGGACACATAGTCCAAGCATGTTGTGTGAAAGGCTTTGAGTTGATGCTCTAGGTCACCCTTTCCATCAGATAATGCAAGATTGGGTTCCATGAAACCATATGACAAAGGAGTTATTTCTATGTGATGTGTCAAAGGTGTATGTAAGAGAATTTTGGAATCCAAGGCATGGGATGGCCTAGTTGATCTATTCTCAAGATGTAACACCTTAGACTGTAGAGTATGAATCTCATGCATAATGGATTGTATATTTAAAGTGGAATAACTAGACACAAGTGGTGTAACTATCATTGATGTTTCAATAACAATCTTGGGTTGTGCTATTTGAGTTAGCTAAGTTGTCCCCATTGGAGGTGTAACAACATTATTAAGAGTATGGGTTAAATATGACCATTATTTGTCTTATTCTTGATTTGAAATATGGCCTTTAGGATCTATGCATGATCAAGGGGTTGTTTTTTAATTTTATCTCTGAATACTTTTAATCCATCACCTTTTTTCATAATTATGTCATTATTGTTAAGTGGAGGTAGTGTGCCCTGATTCTCAATGTGTAGCTCACCTTGTTATTAGTTGTATTATTCATCTTTAGATGCATTATCATTGAAATCCACATAATTATGGTGTGAAGGATTCATAACTATACTTATAATATGTTATTTATCCTTTTTATAATCTCATATAGAATCTAAATATACTCTATAGGAGTACCACCTTATCTAGCCTTCTTCTTAATGGAAAAGAGATATTTTTTTTAGATGGCATATAGTAAATAAATTGAAATAATGATAATAAAATAGAATATATAAATTCTAAAGAATTAATATCAATTAATGAAAATAGGAGAAAAAAGATACAAAACCTAAGAACATCTAAGGTTAGGGAAATTTTAAATCCAGGGTTTCTTTGCAATAATTTAAATTAGTAAAATATATTGAAACCCTAATATGAAATTGATTTTAATTAGCTAGGTTGTCTAGAAAAATAATATATAAATAATAAGTATTCATCCCTAAATTTATTGTGAAATAATTTGGATTAATGCAAGCTAGTGTTTGGAGTAATATTCAAAGGATTTAACCTTTTAGGGTTTTACATAAGTAATTCCTATGTTTAGTTAAATGGTTGAGATGTCTAAATTAGTAAAATAATATGCAATAATAAGTAATAATTTGTTATATATTTTGACCTTCTTTGAATTTCTAAAAATAGTAATAAATATGCATAAATATATACTTATATATAAAGTGACTGTCACGGATGATATGGGTTATAAAAACTAGGTTCTAGATAGTTATGAGTGTCATCAATAAGATTTTAAGATTTATTTGCTCACCAGATAATAGTACCCCACCTGGGTATTAGTTCCATGTTGTTGTAGTGTTATCAAAGTATGACTAGTGTCCTCTTTGTAGGATTATTCCTCTTTTTTGGGAGCACATATGCTTATGTTTTTATGTCATGTTCCTATGTGCATAAAATTTAGAGCTATGTTTTATCCTTGAAAACCTTATTTAGTGTGCAAACCCTAATCCTCCTTACAATTATAGCATGAGAAATAATTAGGTGTTCATTAATAGGATAGGCTAGACATCTTCAACACCTTGCTGTGAAGAGAGTTACCTACATACCAATAATTTGAAGAGGGATCAACCCTGATGTAGTTCTCACACCTAGTGCTTGATGTAAGTGAAAGTGAGTGTAGAATGAGAGTGGACATGGATGATTTTAATGTTCTTGAGATTTAAAATATTTGAAATATAGGTTTAGGGCTATTGTATATTGTATATTGAGTTTTGAAATATTTGACATGGATGCCAAATGGTGCTACTATATAAGCTGTGGCATTATTATCTGGTAAACTCAATTTTAGGATAACTCAAATTGGTCAAAATAGTACACCAAGAATAATATAGGTTTACAAAGATCTAGTTATAGGTTTGATAGTTATACTCAATTTTTACTCAGATTCACATTAGATCAACTCATATTCATATAAATTTCTTAGATTAGGGTAATAATGCATGGCATGATAATTCCCATATTCATTTCATATACTCAGATATAATTATTATAACTCACTCTAAAATTAGTATACTCAGATATCAAATTAGAGGCATGTGCATGACACATCATTTCCATATGTTAGGCTACACATAGATTGATCAGATATAATGTAAAATTACATGTCATTATCTACATTTTATACACTTGACATCATATTCTAGGTTATCACTAGTTTCATGCATTACTCCATCTACAATGGTTTGAATTATCAAGTGTCTTATAGCTTCCTAATGTACCCAAGTGTCCATGGAGCCAACATACATAGTTATATATAATCAGTTTTATATTTATAATACTTTGTGTAGTTTAGGTTCATATTCATCTAATACACATGGGTAGAAAATTATGGGTTCATATTCTACTTGAGTTCTTAAGACACCCACATGAGAGGGTTGGACACAATATAAGTCTAATCCAAGTTATTCACAAGTCATAATCTAACAATCATGGGTGGCTAATGATGGATTCAAATTTTGAATAAGTCAATGAGAAACCCACACATGAGGGTTAATAAAATTATCAACTAATTCTAATATATTCAATGATTTTATAATTATATATACACACACACATAGGTTGTCACTAGGTTTATGCATTAGTTCACATACCCAATGAGGTGTATTTTTTACTTTCCTGTTTCCCATCCATTTACTAAATTTTACTTAGTTTCTTATTTCCTCAACATAGTATTTTGATTTTGATATATCTAAAATAAGGAATAATTTATGCATGTTTAATTTGTAGATCATGCTTCACATATCCAAACGTAGCTTCACATACTCAGAATTAACTTCACATGCTTAACTTTATATGTAAGTCTAGGTATGCTTTTTTTCCCTTTATACTAGTCATTTCACTTTGCTACATTTATATCATAAGGGGGGGGGGTCATATAATCACCTAAAAGTGGTATTTGAGTGCTTATAATGATACTTGAGATAACATATTCCTATATTATCCCTAGACTTATCCTAGAGCCTATTATCACACTTTACTAGCCTTTATGTGGACCACAAGCATCCCTAGTTATATTAAACACAGTGTTAGACCCTCATTTTTTATCATGGCCCTTCTTGGCTAACATCTTACAAGATGGACTTTAACACCACATTAAGGACACTAGAGCCACATGGTGCTAGTGTTCCCAGAAGGGTACTAATCTCCATTACCCTATCTTTTTTGAATAGATATATTTTCAAAATTAAAACCCTCATAAGGTCAACCTAATAATAGTTTATTATTTGTACAAGATATAGAGCACTTTAAATACATGAATCTTGTACATATATCCACTATATGGAAATTAGATGCAAAATATCTATTAAAACATGAAACAAGTTGAATAAAATCAAGGTTATTAATCCCTATTCTACTCTACTTCTACATACTACCATCTACAACTACCCTAAGCTCAAAATTTTCAAGATTTCCATTCTCAAGCATACTCAAGGCATTTAATACCACTATAATTTTGTCATCACTTGAACTTACACCACAACTTAGGTAGGGATAAATACATTAGGATTAATCCCTCCTAGGAGTATTTTTATGTAGGAAACTCTATTCATAATGGGGTGTTGAGGATGTCCATCCTATCTTACTAACAAACACACTTTTTTAGATAATGCCTTAATTACAAAAAGGATTAGGGTTTTCATCATAAATAAACTATTATAGGTACATTACAAATTCAAAGACTTTGTGTATGTAGGAACAAAACCTAAAAACATAGGTGCAGGTGCTCCTAAAAACTTAGAGCATTCCTACATAGAGGGCACTAGCACCATTTTCAAGACATTAGAGCCATATGACACTAATGTATAAATGTGGAAATACTATCTAAGAGGAATTATAATATGGGGATATAGTTGATGACACTTAGACATATTCATATCTCAGTTTATAACAGTTAGATCTTTTGTATCAGGTGTTTTTTAGATAAGTCTTTATTTGTATATATATCTTACTATTTATAGAAATTCAAATCTAGTCAAATATGCAAAAAATCAATGGTTATTTTATAAATATTATTTTACTAATTTAGAAAACTTATCCATTTATTCAAACATAAGATTTACATAAGTAAAACCCTAAAAGGTTAAAAAAGTTAGACTTGGCCAAGGACTATGGTATTGCAACATAATTGTAATAACAATCATCATTCAAAATTTAAATGATTTTGAAATCATAAAAGAGATGCTTTAGTTAATGAGATCTAGTTAGGTTCAAGTGTGATCCTTGATGTGATTTTTAAATATATTCTTTCTAATTGTTTTGATAACTAACCTATTGGTTTATATGGTATAACCATTATGAAGCATGCCATTTTGAAAATATGACCATTAGAAAGTCATGAACCTATTGGTTTCACCAAGGTATAATCACATAAGGCATGATGATTCCATAAAATAAATATGGTGTATGGTGACATACACAAGCTTGAGGGCTACATACAATAAGAAATAAAGTGAAAGCATACGATGTAATGAAACAATCATATTTAAAAATCATAGAGAAACTAAATTTATTATATTTTCAACAAATTTTTATATGTTTATGTTTAGAAAATAACATACTCAACATGATATATGTAAATAATGTGTGAAAAAGAGACATATATTTTGTTTACAACCCAACATGGAAAATATGTTTTATATAAATAAAACTTTTAAGATTTTTCATATAGAACAATGAGATGCCCCAAACTAAATTAGGTTGTTGGATGGAAGGCTATCCCAACATCAAAATCATGGAAGAGTATCCTTAAGCTTTAAATTTGACTGATATCTGAGTATTTTTTATATTATGTGATAAAAACTATAGAATAAGTCTTTATGATTATGTTTTAGTTGAAAAAATACTTTTAAAATGCATAGGGAAAGGACCATAATAAAGGATAGGTATACAATGTGTTGTTGTCTAGCTAATATGGCTTTATCCCAATTGGCTATATGTTTGAATTTTTGATTAGAACCATTTATTCTATGTATGAATATTTTTTTGTCTATATAAATGTGTCATGTGTCACACTCATAACCCTGTAGCAAGCATTGTATACTATAAATCTAATGAAGTATGATAGGTACTAAACATTAATATAGATAATATATTCAAATATGTAATTCACTAACATAAAAGTATACCTACATGTCTTAGTTCTAATTTTTTCTCAAATATTTTTTTCTATTTATACATTTTTAGTATATATGAATGTTTTTGTATTTTTACATATTTGATAAGTTAACAATGCACAAATTAAATTTGAAAAAGTTTGGATAGACACATTAATCAACAAATTTTTAAAATGGAAGGAGGGGGAGATTTGAATAACCTTAAACAAAGATCTAAATTCAATCATGTTAATAAATAAGGCAAGTAAGGTGCCCCTAATGTAAAATTATAAGTCATGTAGTGAAGGTGGAAAGCATGGCCATATAACCTTATGCAAAAGTAGATAAATAAAAACATTGAATCACTGATGAGATTTAATGCATGTATAGATGTGTAAGCAATGATAAAATAAGTTTTCATGAAGGATGTGAATTGAAATATTAGTAATATAGTTTCCTTGGATTTATTAAATTAGGTTGAAAAATAAAAGGGAACAAGTGCCCAAAAATGATAAAAGACAAGGGATAGAAGAAACTAGATTAGGTGTAGAAGAATAAGCAAAAAAAGTAAGGAGAAAAGAAGCTATGTACAATTATGTATTATGTAAGTAATATAATCAAAGTAATAATCCAAAACATGGGTCCAACTAATGATATCATCAATAATATGCTCACATGTGTATGCAAAACCTTGATAATAAGGAGCAAGATGTTGTGCCAAAGAATATGTGCCAAATGTAGAAGCTTATGAATCTAAAGAAAAAACATGTGTTATAATGTAACACTATAAATCACTACTAATATATGGTTTTAAACCTATATTTTCATGCATGGGAAGACATGATGTAATAACATGTACCTATTTAGGAGCCTTTTGAATAACTTATGATGTTATATTAGATATAATCCCTATAATATGTGCTACTTTTTACTTAGGAGTAGATATCTTTCTCTTTATATTAAAATCATAATTCTCATACGTAATCATATTATGCTCAAGAATATATGGATAAGATATAATATATTCATTATAATAACTATTTGAATAAACTAAAATATGTTCATGCTCATAAGTAGGTGTAAAAACATATTTTGGAATACGTTTCTTTGCATGTAAATCAATATTCTAAATAGTCCTATAAAATAATTCATTACTAATTCACTCAATATTTTTTCCAACCATAAATTATGGAATAGGAGTAGGTAACCTTGGTTATATATGATATTCATATGGAATGCCTAATTTTTTTTTCATTTGATTTTCATGAATGCAATTTAGACATTTGTGAATTTTCTAAGTAATTGCTTTGATTTTATATAACTAAGGACTTCCTAATAGCATATCAAAGACACTTGTTATTAGTAACACTAATAAATGAGTGGAAAATGTGAGGGGCCCCACTTATAATGGAAATAATATATGTCTAAAATTATCTTGTGTATGACTATAAAATTATTTCAAAACTCTAGATGTATGATGTATATCTTGCTATTGACAGCCAAGAGGATTTAAAAGTGTTATGGTACACACATTTTCACTTTATCCATTTCCTATCATGACACTAAAGATTAGTTGTATACCAAAATATGATCTAATTAATAATGCATGTCTATTAGAATCATCATTAATAATTTTAAAATCATCAAATATAATATAAGGATGTGATGCTAGCTTGCTTGTAACTATACCAATGATTCTATCAAGTTGATGTCCATATGAACATGGATGAGGATGAGAATTATATGCATAATGTACTTTATATTTTTTCTTTTTATCTTGCTTCATGATTTGGAAAGGGATATTTATACATTTTGAGATTTTCATTATCATTTTATTGTGACTTAGCCTCTTCATTAGTTGTACCTATGTCATTAATATTCTCATTTATGAGGTCTTGAATTTTATGCTTGAGCTTCATACATATATTAATGTAATTTAAAACACATCTATGATAGTAAAAAAATGAATTCCCATAAAAGTTTCTATATTGAAGTCTAGATAGATCTATTTCGAATGGAGGAGTAAATGTCATAAAATGACATTCAAGAATATTTTTAGTATCACATGAAGAGATAAAGGTATGATGAGGTGAAGGTATCCTTTATAATTTTCTCTTTGATGTACCTTGTAGTTAAATTTTATGTGGTGGTTGTGATGTAACATTTACTATAAATTTATCATAATTTTTTATATCATTAGTTTTTATCTGATAATTAGGTTTGCCTTGAAACTTGATAGTTAAAGTAAAAGGATTATTTGAGCTATGCTTGAGATTTATTAAATGTAAACAATTTGAATTCATGTTATTTAACTATATGGCATAGTTTACCAAAGGATTTGAACTTATCAAACATGATATACTCTTGAAAAGGAGTAAGAAATATTTGAGTAAATTTACCTTAAACATCATTATCAATAATTTTATTTGTCATTTTGGAAAGCATAGTATTGTATCTTAGAAATACTCACTAAATATCTCATTTGAACTTTGTTTGATCTTTGTAATTTGAGCATAGGATAATTTATCACCAATATTAATAGAAAAATAGTGAAATTTTTTATTTTCCAAAGGATTGAAAATTCTAATTTATTAGATATTAATATTATATAACCATTTAAGATAATAATATTTGATAATTTGTAGAAAGAGCTTAGTTAAAAAATTACCATTATCCATGTAATCTAGACAAGTTACATGTAAGGCATGTAAATTTTGCTTAGGATAACCTTTTCCTTAATAAAGGGGAAGATTAGGATCAAAAAATACATTTGGAAGAGAATAATATGTAATTTTATGGGTCCAAGGGTTCTGAAATAAGGTTCTAGAATCTAAGGAAGGGCTAGCATGAGAAATGGTTTTCTCAATATTAATTAGATTGACTTGGAGAAGAAGAATGACTTGCTCAAGGGAGTAATTTGTTGTAATAATGGGAGGGGTGGAATTTGAGGTAAAAAATTTGGAAGGATTTTTAGAGGCTGATTTCTTAAGTTCATCTCAGTCAATATAAATAAATTAATCAATCTTATTTAGATGTGTTCTAGAATAATCTTGAATTTCAGCATGGTTTATTTCTATATCAAGTTTAAAGACAAAGGCCATAATTTTCACATTGAGAGGATTAGTGGTGGGTAATAAGAGATATTATGAGTCTAAATTCATAATATATGCCTTATATCATTCAAAATTCATTTAATATTTTACAAAAATAATAGAGGAAAAATGATGATAGGATGAGGTAAAACAAGAATTTAGATTAAGTGAAATATTTAAAGTGCGAGAGGGAGATTATTTAAGTTATTTATATGGAAAACTTGAAAATATATATTTAATAGTGTGTTGTAAATAAATTTTAGATTCTAAAAGAAATTTCATGATTATGTATAATGTATGAGAAAAACATGTATATGCTACACCTATGATGAATACAAAAATGAAACAAGCAAATATACTAACTAAGAAGACAATGAAAACAAAATTAAAGGATAAAGGGTGATCCATGAAAGGGTTTTAATGAATTTTAGGCTGTCATATATAATTTATTATTCATTAATTAGTGTCAGGGCAATGTTGTAGATCATGAACTATAGAGTTATAACAATTCTTGTAGACAACTAACCCTATTTTCAAAAGTATGTTGAGATTAAATTCCATGGGAAATATGATCCTATCAAGTGCACTAAAAATTAAAAAGAGGATTCCTATAGGTGTAAAAAATGGATCCTATGCATTTATTATATACCATGAGGCATGTTGAAACTAAAGTTTGCATTTAGCTATATGCTATGGCTCTTAGTATTGGAGTAAAACCCTTTATGCCATAATATATGTAAACAAAACATAATGTATCCCTTATGGATAATATATAATTATTTTTAAAACTATTATAACACAATTATAAATCAATAAATATAAAATGAAAAATAAAGTGATAATAAAACTAAAATATTTTTGAATAGGAAAAGAACAAAATTTAACCCAAAATTGAAAGAAAGAGCCTCTGTGTTAGTATATATCTGAGGTAGTGTCAAATTAATCCAAGGTAAAAAAATTTGAATCATTATGTTGTAGATAATAGCCAAGGTTTAGTAATGTATTATTTCAATGTCAAGAATTTATAGAATTAACCTGAAACTCTAAGCCAAAAAATCAACAAGCAACAAGTAATGTTGAAATGAAATGTAGGTTCACCAAAATGTTTATAATAGAATTATATATGAATTAAAATTATATATAATTATAAATGTAATCTATAGAAGTCTTATATATGAATTTATATAAGTTAGAATACAATAAACACAAAGATCTACAAAATTTACAAAAGTTGTAAATTAATAAAAATATAAAACTATGGCTAGGGTTAGAGAATTATCCTTAAAAATAAATTATTTCATATTATATTAACTATCCATGAGATATGAATGAATTAAATAACCACAAAAATGTATCTGCATAATAAAATAGTAATTCAATGTATATTAGGAGAAGGTTGTATAAAGCATACACGGTGACAATGCAATACTTTGGCTTTTTCTAGATAGACAATATGTTGAATCAAAAAATCAAGGCTCATTCACCTCTATCTGTAGGTGACCAATTTATATGTGAATATTGATTTAATGTGAGATATATATGTAAAATATATGCCCTATCATTACACAAGCACATAAAAGATATCAAATGCAAAAGTGTCAAAAATGGGGGATGTGGGAATGGTTGAGCTATCCTTTGAAAACCCCTTGTTTATTATACATTTCCTACATAGATTGAATGCCTCAGGTTAATGTAGTTCTCCCTTTAGGGAAAATCATATGAATGAAACTAACAATTTTTTGATTAGAATAATTGACAAATGATTCCCTTAACCTATAATGAGACAAAATTATACTTGGCCAAGGATTATGATATTATAATAAAATTTTAATAACAATATTTACTCAAAATAAAAATGCTTTTAAATCATAAAAGAGATGGGTTTTTTAGTGAGAGCTAGTTAGGTTCAATTGTCACCCTTAATATTATTTGATAGGATAATATTTTGAATGTTTCTAATAATTTACGTATTGGTTTTATGTGGGAAACACATTATGAAGTGTGTCATTTTGAAAAGATGACTATTAGAGCATTATGGATAAGGCCACATTGTTGGAGAAGGCCACAACACACCCTTGTCTAGAAGGAACAAAGGATTTTGAAACCAAAGTGACAATGAAATATATGATGAATAAGAATGGATAGAAATAAAATAGGAAAGTATAGAAAATATACACAATAATTATGAGACTTTGAAGTCTTTCTTAGAGATTCTAGGTTATCAGAATGGTGATTTGACCAAGCAAGATAAATATGTTAAGAATAAACATTTTAAAGCATTTATTGATTAAATATTAGTATATATAATATTTCATATTATAATGTTTCATCATTATACCATATATATAAGTACAACATGTAGTCATATAAAATGTGAAATTAGATGACTTAGGCATGGATAATGACACCCAACCCATAGGGACTCCTTCTTACTCATACAACCCTTCTAGGATATTCTTTCACTAATTCCCAATCATATGTAGCCTTCTAAACTTAGTTATTTTAGACCCAAAAAACCTTTTTAAGCCCAGATCTATCCCCTTAGGTCTCATCCCCTTAGGACAACAATGCCCAAATTGGATAAGAGCATTGAAACCCAGGGTGTCATGTTTTTGGCACTATTGTCTAAGTGCATTTTCACCTCTAATGATTAGATTTTATTGAATTATTATCTTTTTCCCTATCAACCTAATTTAAGTTCATTCAACCCATGATCATTAATTACCCTATAAAAGGCCATTCAAAGTCCATTTATAAGGGTTGACACTCATTTATAGGAAAGAAGAAAGAATACAAGAAAGTACACTCGAGCACTCTTCCCTATTCTCTACATAAAGCCTCCAAAAGCATTTCAAGCCTATTCAATCACTCATACTAGTCCCTAGTCATCCAAAGTACATCCAATTTCATATCTAGTTACATACATCACACATAATTACACCAAGAACTTCAATGGGAGAACTATGTTAGCTTGATCCCTCTTTAGAGTATTGGTATGTAGGCAACATGCCCACACACAGGGTATGAAGTGCATATAGTGTATCCTTTACACACTAACCCCTTCTCTCTCTTTCCCAAATTTCCATTCAATTTCAATAAAAAGAGATCTTAAGGGTTTTGGAGACTAAATCAGAAACAATAATCTCTATAGGATTCTAGGCCTAAAAAATTCATAGACAAGGTAACATAGGCCTACCAAATATAACTCATAAAGCTTTCAACCTCAGGACAAAAACACCAAAATAAGAATACAATGCCAAAAAAAAGGGTGTCCACTTTTGGTACTCCTATCCAACCCAAAAATGAAGTTTAGGAACCTATTCCAACCTATTTTTTAGTCCTATTCCTCCAATATTAGGCCTTATCTTAGTCTGGATTAACCAAAATAAGCTAAGTTCTATTTTCTCTCACTTTCTGATATATTTAAAAAAGGCAAAAATACTATCTATTTACAAAAATTAGTAGGTTAATTAAATCATATTATTCACTAATTTATATTACTCAGACCCATTTATTATTTAGGAATTAAACACTTAATTTCTTAAAATAATAAAACATTTGGTGAACCTAACTTACTTCTAATTTTTGCACAAAAACCCTAAAAACCCTAAGGATAATTATTTTTTATTTTTTTCCCATAATTTCCTAACTTTTCTTAAATTTAAAAATCATAAATCTACAAATTCATTACAAAAATATCACATATTTTGTTCAAACCCTAGTTTGCACATACTAGGTCCTTTTTGCATACAAACACATTTAAAACACTATGAAAATATATTGCTAATTTTAGAAATATTTTCTAATTTTTCCTAAATTTTTCAAGCAAAATTCTACAAATTTCTCTAATCTTTTCAAATTATTACATTAATTTTGAAAAAATTAATTCAAAACCCTAGTTGCATCAACTAAAGTCTCAAATTTTTAGTACTTTTTAAATCATGTTATGAAATTTTA
Organism: Torreya grandis; assembly: GCA_037957365.1. Taxonomy (NCBI): domain Eukaryota; kingdom Viridiplantae; phylum Streptophyta; class Pinopsida; order Cupressales; family Taxaceae; genus Torreya; species Torreya grandis. The sequence goes on along the minus strand of JARHVA010009062.1, from coordinate 106,010 downwards.
GTTACATATCAAACTCAAAAACTCAATTTCAAAATTAAAAATTCATAGTATTTTTCACAAGTACTTTTGAAAAATATTTAGTTATATATACTAGCACCTCCTTGCTTTTTGCAGTATCACCTTACATGTTTTGAAGCTTTTTATCCTTTCTATGCATATTCTAGTTCCTTATTTAGATTATATTAGCTTAATATTTTTTGATATTATCTAAGTTGTTTTCCTTATGCTACATAAGTTCCTTTCATCTCTTACCTCAAGATGAAGTGCAATACTTAGTGGTAATCCTTCTGAATTCACATAGATTCCTTTAACTTGACCATATACCATGGATACACAACCAAATAATATTGTTATTATAGATTCTACACATCCAAATTATACAAATTTCTATGAGAATAACTCTGCTCATGATCAGTATGAAAATACCAATGATGATGTACACACCAATGCTCCTGCTCCACCACATGGGACTACATATCCACTTCCACCTATTATTGATAATAAATTAGTCCTTAACAAATATTTGGTTTGATAAAATTTTTGAGAGAGAATTGAGGAATAGCGTAAATATCATACACTAATTTTTCAATCTAACATGGAAATAAAAAAGGCTAAGCAAGTTGAGTCTTCCAATCATTCATAGCAACCAGTTGTAAATGACACTACAGGGGAAACTATGTCTCAACCACAACCTATAAAAGCCCAACCTTCTTCTATACCACCATTTGTATCTAGTATATCCTTAGCTCCTAAGGTGGAAACCCTTGTGCAAGAAATAATATCTCTTCAATCCAAGGTGCAACATCTTGAGAAAGGTACCACTAGACCTACATAGGCATTGGATTCTTTTTGCTTTACTATATACACCATTAGCATGTCATATTGCTTCTACACCCTTACCATAAGGTTAGTTTCAACCCAATCTCACTCTATATGATGGTAAGGATGATCGAAAGACACATTTGAGACATTTTCATGCAACATGTTTGGATTATGTACCCAATGACTGGCTACTTACCAAACTATTTCCATGGAGCCTAAAGGATTATGCTTTACAATGGTTTTATAATCTATCAAATTAGTCATTCATAGCCTTCAATCCTTTATTAGACATTTTCTTATCACATTTTAGTATCAACATTGGTGATGAGGTTTCATATGCATAGATTGCATAATAGAAATAAAGGTCAGATGAGCCCCTCATGGATTATGTTCTTAGATATAAGACTATTCTGGCTAAACTAACTAGCCCCATGGCTGATAAAGAGCTACAAGACATATTAAAATAGAGCCTTCTAATAGCATTTCATGAATTTATTATGTTCAAAATATTATCTTCCTTCACCAAATTGTGTCATACACTCAAGGGAAGAGAAGTCAAGATAATTTCAATGAGAAAACTTAAGTATTCAAGTATCTCAGACACAACCAACAAGAGTAATATAAAAGTCCCATAAAAGGTCAAAATAAGTGATAAAAAGAATAAAAATAAACCAATAGTCAATGTATCTTTAGATCCCCCTCAACATGTGGTTTTATCAACACCTCTTTGTCATGTATTTACCAATCTACTAGTTTCTCCAACTAGGGTTTTACAAAAGTTATTGGAATGTAACATCATTACTCTCCCTCCTATTTGGGAAGAAGATATAGAAAATAATTTTCCTTAGGGATATGATCAACATGAATTTTTAAATTTTCATAGGGCACTAGGCCACAACACAAATAAATGCATCAATTTGTGACATAAGATATAAGGCTTGATAGATGATAATCTACTTGATCTGGGAACTTCAATTAAGCCTCCAAAGACAAAGCCAACACAAGATAAATATTTGAAAATATTTTTAGATCCATTTACATGGAATTTAAAACAAGAGAAAGAGGACACATCAGGTGTTCATCATACATACCATACACATCCTCCACCATCTACATACTAGGCACCTTCAGTTGAGGCACATCCTTTACGGGTATGATAGGTGTGTATGAGTCTGGAGTTATATCCAAGCATTCAATATCTTTTTAAAATTGACATATTGTGGAGGATAATATAGGCTATAATGTACTTTTCATTAGAGCACATATTCATAATCAACCTATTCATAATGTACTCATTGACAATGGTTCCTATTTTAACATGTGCACCTTCACACTAATTCAGCATTTGGGTTATTTCGATCAAAATATCACTCCAATAGACATAATTATCAATGGTTTTAATGGGAATATTTAAATTTATTTGGAAGAAATAGTACTTCCACTATAGGTTGGTACTACATATGTGGCCACACTATTCACTATAGTTCTCAACATATGAGTTTTTGACATATTACTTGGTTGACCATGGATTTCAAAACTTAAGGAAATACCCTCTATAATTCATATATACTTCAAGTTAATTCATGATAATTATGTTATCATAGTTTATGGAGTTCTTTATGAGTCACCACTCCCCACTTTAGATCCATCTACTAGCTTATAGTCACCAGCTTTAGTTCTTCCACCAGTTTTAGTTTCTCTTACAATTTTAGTAAAACTTCCACTATAGATCCAACCATAGTTACAACATCCATCACCAGTATAGAGGGTTCATATACTCCCATAATTTCAAGATTATATCTAAATTGTAGTAATAGTATTCACACCTGAATTAGTTATATTGAGGTCTCATATAGATACATAGAGAGCACCCATTTAGAGATCCCCTTTTAATTTTAGATGGGTTCTTAAGAGTCCTACACTTGCATCCACTTATCATAATTACAAGGGGACCACACATTTGGATTCCACTTCAAATATTTTAGAACAATTATAATTTACATATCTTTTAGCTTCACAATCTCAAACATACACCCATGCCTCATGATCATGCATGATTCACTTATTCGATATAGGACACCATGATAGGGAGTCTCATTCAAGACTCATTAGTTAATATCATTTATTCCTAGTTTTTATTGTACATAGCTTATATAAAAATATAAAAACATTCAAAAAATATCAAAAATACCAAAAACATTTTTATTGTATGCATCATCCATGCTTTACATTACTACTATCATGCCAGGACTTACATTTATTATTGCATGCTATTGTATGCCTATTTTCTACATTACCATACTTCGCTTGATCTTCTTTGAGTGTGTGTAGTGACACCCAACTACTTGATTGTTTCATTCTATGCATTGAAGGGGAATCCTACTTATATATTCAAGACACATCAATATACAGACCCATTGGGGGCATCTTCTACATGACTACACAATCTAGGTTATGTCATTCCTACACTACACACTCTGAGTTATCATCTTGATGTACATTACTTTATAGCTTACATAGAATATTATATTGACATTTCACTAGTATTTAGTACTTACGTATCTCTTATCATATACCTATTCTTGTACTACACATGTGTTGCATGCTTTCATATTTGATTTGATTAGTTAGATGTGTTTGTATCTTTCTAATCATTACATTATTTCTCTACTTGTTTAATGTAGCTTATGTGATTACATTTCCAATTTTAGTTTATCTCCTACTTATACCATAGGACATTTGCCAATGTTATTTTCTTATATTCATTTGTGTGCCTTAGGACACCTGCCAATGTCTTTTGATTGTACTCTTTCATGTACTTGTGGCCATTATGCCAACTTTTCTTATTTCACTTATATGTATATGTGGCATTTGAACATGCCTTACATGCTTGTTTTTCAATTTGAGTGACATGTGCCCATGTCCCTTGTTTACATAGCTCCTTGGACATCCTTTTGTGCTTCTTGCTTCTTAATTATTTTCTTCATTACTCATTTAATTTTCAATGTGTTCAATGGCATGATTCATATAATGTATTTCTCTTATTTTCTTGGATGCCATGATGGACATCATGCTCTATCCCTAATAACTAAAAAAAATATGTAACATTTCTAGTTCATTAATTTTCACATGATTTTATATTGTTATATCTATCTAGGCATACCCTATCGATCTAATAATGTATCAATACAAACATTGCTATATCTTGAAACATATTATCAAATATCAAATGTTATATCATATATCTATATAGGTTAACACACTTGTAAGACTCTTTTCTTCTAAGGGAATTCATTACAAGTTCATCATTCCTAACCTCAAAAAAGGGGGCATCAAATAGGGATTTTGTCATAAAGACCAAATATCTTAACAGTCAAAATAGTAGCATTCAAACCACTCAATATAGAATCCAGAGGTGAAATCGATCAAAATAGAGTAAAAAAATAATGACAGTTCTAGATCACTAACCATTTTTTCACATCAGAAAATAGCACCAAAAATAGATAATACCACCAAACATAGGGGTTTACACATTTTGGTGCTCCTACATAGGTATAAAAACACTCAAATTTTCTAAATATAGGAAAAATGTCTAGTTTAGGGATAGCTTTTGCACTTCTAAATTAGTCAAATTTAGCAGTTTCAATATAATTTTCTCAGATATGGGGGTTATCATGCATATCATGATGGTTCACAATTTCATTTCAGATTAGGTAGTTGGCATAACTTCTAGATTAGAATACATGTTCTATACATCAATGATTGGGGGAAATGTGTGCAACACATTGATCTTATTTTGTTTCTAAATTTAGTTTATTCCAAGCATTCTCAATAGTTATGTGCCTTACTCCATCTATAGGTGGTTGGCATAATTTTAAAGTTAAAATTTCAAACAAGTTTAAATTTGTGAGTACCCAGGTTCCCAAGTTGGGTTTCATATAAGCATAGTACATTAGTTTCAGAGTGAATCTCATATAAACCTAACCTCCACCTTTCAAAATAGCCAAGAGTGGCCTAGTTTCCAACATACATTCAGGCTATCCACACCACAATATCAAATTTATATCACATCCATGGGCTCCATGAGCCATTTAATAAGACATATATTCTATACTGATATCACTTCATAGCTTCACTTTATGGGTCAATGATGGAGCTAAAGGGCTAGCCTTTATATTCTTGAGCCACCTATTTAGAAGGATTAAACACACACTCTAGACATCAATTAACACACATATGATTCATTAACTTCACTTAGTTAGTATGATGGAACCAAAGGGATAACTTTTATATTCTTGAGCCACCTTTTAGGGAATTGAACACTCAGCTCTATTCATGATATTACTCTTGATTCAACACATAATCAATGTAATGCATCATAATCCAACATCACAAATAGTTTTGTATTGGTTTACATACTTGATGAGGTGTATTTGTTCCTTTCTCTTCCTCCTACTCATATTTTGTACATTTTTATTTTATATATAGTGTATCTAGTAAGAACTAATCTACTTTATGTTTTAATTTATAGATTCACACTTCATAGCATGCTCTCTCTATGCACATCCAACATCACACAACTTCATGAGCTTCTCCCTCACAAGTACAAGTATGTTTTTAACTTTCCTTTATCCTAATATTTAACTTTGTTACATCCCTAGAATAAAGTGGGGGATAATGTAGTCATATAAAATGTGAAATTGGATGACTTAGGCATGGCTAATGATACCCAACCCATAGGTCCTCCTTCTTTCTCACACAACCCTTCTAGGATATTCTTTCACTAATTCACAACCATCTATAGCCTTCCAGACTTAGCAATTTCAAACCCAGGCATCTCTTTTAGGTCTAGATCTATCCCTTTAAGTCTCATCCCCTTATGACAACAACACCCAAATTAGATAAGAGAACTGGAACCTAGGTTGTCCTATTTTTTGTACTGTGTCTAAGTGCATTTTCACCTCTAATAATCATATTTTCCCAAATCCTTATCTTTTTCCCTATTGGCCTAATATAAGTTCATTTAAGCCATGATAATTAATTACCCTATAAAAGGCAATTCAAAGACTATTTAGAAGGGTTAACACTCATTTATAGGAAAGAAGTGAGAATACAAGCAAGTACACTCAAGCACTCTGCCCTATTCTCTGAATATAAACTTTCAAGAGCATTTAAAGCCTATTCAAGTACTCACACCAGTCCCTAGTCATCTAAATTACATCTAATTTTTCATCTAGTTACATACATCACACATAATTACACCAAGAACTTCAATGGGAGAACTACATTAGCTTGATCCCTCTTCGAAGTATTGGTATGTAGGCAGCGTGCTCACACATGGGGGGTGAAGTGCAACTAGTGTATCTTTTACACACTAACCCCTTCTCTCTCTTTCCCATATTTCCATTCAAGTTCAAGAATACAGACCTCCTAAGGGTTTTAAAGACTAAATCAAACATAAAACAAGATCCATAGGCTTTTAAGCCTCAAAAATTCATAGACAAAGTAACATAGTCCTATAAAATAGAACCCAAAAATCATTCAACTTTAGCACAATAGTGTCAAAATAAGACTATAGTGTTGGACAACAAAGTGTCCACTTTTGGAAATCCTATCCAACGTAGAAATGAAGTTTAGGAACCTATTTTAGCCTATTTTCTAGTCCTACTCCTCTGATATCAAGCCCTGTCTCAATCTGGATTAATGAGAGTAAGCTAAGTTCTATTTTCTCTCAATTCCTACCATATTTAGAACAGTTAAAAATACTATCTATTTACAAAAATCAATAGGTTAATTAAAGCATATTATTCACTAATTTACATTACTCAGACCCATTTATTATTTAAGAATTAAACATTTACTTTCCTAGAACAATAAAACATAACACAATCCTAAAAATACTTTTTCATAGTAACACATGGTTATAAAAATAGATAATAACCTTTAACCTTTGTTCTTCCAATGTCCAAATGTTTAACACTGGATTTGAAAGATAAATTTTAATTTTACATGGAATTCACATTTATAGACACGTGGATGAGAGAGAAATATCTTCCATAGGACTATAATGGTGAATTATCCCATAAAATTTTAAGATCAATAATTATTGACAATGAATAAAAATAACAAACCATATCACAAATACCAAAAAGTATATGTTTATGTTCAATCTATTAAAGACTTGTTTACCTCAAATAAATATGTTGATATAGTTCAGGCTTCTTGGATGTATGGTGATATATACATAAGGGTTAAACAAGAAAAAACCATTATGGATTTTCAAACACATATCATTTTATAACATAATGCTATGACCATTAGGGCTATCAAAATAATGAAAAACCATTAGGGTTAAGTAATAGTAAACCGAGCTCAAGTATTATAAAAATTGGTAAATAAGTTAAATATGCCATGGATAAACAAATAACAACCATATTAAAAAAATCATTAATGAACATTTTAATATAGCCAAAATGTAAAATGAGATACCACCATTATGGCTAAACCACTAACATATATCAGGGTTTACAATAAAAAACATGATGACAAGTTTAAATATAGGAAAAATGGGTACCCAATGGTGTCAAGCTTTGTAATTTGTTAAAATAATTATATTTATCCATTTTATATTAACATATAAATAGACATATCTAAAAATCAATAATTTCATATCATTTTAAAATCAAAGTTCAATACTTAGACTTATAAGCTCGTTACTTTCTTGATTTGTTTGTAGCAACAAACTGGTGGATTTTATTCACAAGTCTAAATATATTTGTATCTTATCTCCTCTTCACATTCCCTTATTTTTCCATCCCATTATATTTTACCTTTTTCCTTTTTTGAGGTTTTTAGCCTTGAGTTTCAAAATAACAATCATTTACTACTTATATTTCATGGGATAAACCATGCAACTACTGAGTCAAAATAATCTGTCATGCCTAATCCAACACATATTATCCTCATTAATAAATAGAGTCTAATACCCACATAAGTAAGGTCATAATAAAAAACCCCACCATGCATTTTGGTCGGTCATGAAAAAGTGGGACTGTAACTCCTCACCATGTGAACTTTATTTAGATTTTCACTAAAATTTACTAGCTAAAACCAATTATTCAAACTCAAATGCATTCATTTAATTACATGGATATATAAACCCTAATCATTTTATTTTTAAAAAATATTTGTTTATATGATTAATCCCTTTTGACCCACTCGAGGAATCTAAAAAAAAGTTAATAATGACCATGCCCTGTTTACCACCTAGGGTGGTTGAACAATAAAAATATTAATATAAGTAAACCCACTAAATGGGGTTTATTTAATATGATAATCACATTAATTTTCAAACTATAAAACATAAAATTTATTTCTTTAATCCTTACCTTCATAATTATTACATAAGAAAATATAAGATATGACTATTGACGTAAACACAATGATATGATTATCAAATTATGTCAAAGACATAGGTTAAAATACTACCAAAAATACTCCAAGGGTATAAATAAACCAACATGATCGCAAATAATACAAATTTCATTTCATACCAAACTCTAGTGCACAAGTACCCCTATATTATTACAACTAAAAAAATTAAACATAGTCACTCAAATTGACATAAATTAGTAAAAATATCACACTTAAATATATATGACATCCTATGTGATAGAAAAATAACTAAGTAATTTATACTAAAATTAAATGCAATCTAGGAAATTACAAATCAAGTAATACTATTTGTGTTTGAGTGTTCCCAAATTGTTTAGTTATCCTACTTAGATAATTATATTACTATTTTGATAAAAGGCTATCCTACTTGGGTAAAAGGGTTAAGGATATATAAATGATAAGAAACAAGGGTTAATACTATATTTATAAACGGCCAATTAATGTGATAAACTTAGATGTACCATATATCAAACTTATTATGTTGAGATAGGTTATTAATGGAAATTAAAACTATGTTAGATATATAACTGACATAAAAGAGAGTACTTAGATGTTTCTAATGATAATAAAGTGTTGTATCTAATATATTTATGAAATGAGTAGGAATATAGTTCTAGATAAGTTGTTATATTTTGTATTTAGTGCCTCTTAATCTCTAGACACTTGTGTCATCTTGGCATAGTTATATCGACACTAGTTTTTGAGTTTGATGCTAGAGTCTTGTATAGAATATTCATTGAAATAAAATGTGACCACATAAATGATTTTGAGTTTGGTTTCAACTTCACTTTGGTGTATTTAGATCTAGGTTATAAACTCACTTTTAGTGAAATGTCAAAACCCTAGCTTTTCATCTTCAATGTGACCTTAGGGAAAAATGGGTTAGTGGGAACATAATGTTTATGTGACCCATAATGATGACCCCACTATCAAAGGCCATTGATTATATATCTAATACTCTAGAAGATGAACTCAGACTCATGTATTTTTCCCCTAAGTGTTATATTGTGTGTGAATCATGTAATGTGTAAATCAAGTACAATAATGGCCTAGAATGTAACTTGGAAAAAATTATCTTATTACTATTCCTTTCATAATTAAAACCTATATATGGTTTTTTCCTTTGAATTATGTCATAATAAATCAAAATAGGAAATCATTTAGTAACTTGAGTGCTCTTTTGGTCTGATTTCTAGGTTTTGTAGGTGAGGAATGGATGAGGGTTGATACTATATTTATACCAATCCTATTAGGAGATAAATCACATTAAATCACTTATTATAACAATTTTAATATGTTTTATTTACAAATTGTATGACTTTAAGGAACTGAACACTTGTGTTGGGCTAAGATAGTAATATTGACATTACTGTCTAACCAAGATGTTAGTGTCTAAAGAGAAGGAGAATTGGCACATGCTCAAAACTTGTAGAGTTATAAGATAAGTACATTTTCACTATTTTGGAAAATATGGTATTTATGTGTCATTAATATAAGATTGGTATGACTAAGAGATAGGCCAAGGGGAATAAGATAGAGAAGATACAAGGATTTTAAAATCAAAGCATGTGTATAACTAAGATGAATAGATAAGGTCATGATTTTTCCAAGTGTACAAGACTAAGGTGATACATAATTATAAAACATATTCTAATTTCCCCCCTTTAATCTAATAATGAAATTGATAGTTTCAAGGAAAAGAACAAGTACTGGGTGTGTATACACACCTTATCTCTATTTAAACTAGGCTTGAGTGCTTTATTGGATTTGGGTTTGAGGGTTTTTCTAGTGACTAAATTGCAAAGAAGAGCATGTTATAGTGTATAATTAGTGCATATAATCTGGCTCAAGAATTCTTGAAATAGATTAAAATCAAAAGAGCAAGGTTTAGGGGTACACATGTGTGTTGATGTAACCACTATTAGAGGTACAATCACTAAGAGGGGAGGTGAATCAATGATGAAATTTAATCCAAAATTCAATTCCAATATTTTTAAATCCTTAATAAATCACCATACACATTCATAAATCATACAAGTCATTCATAACAATGAATAAGAAATATAATGTAATATCAAGCACACAACACATGAATTAGGTGGGAAACCCTCATGGGGAATAAAACAAAATCTCAAGCCTTTAAACACATGGAATACTTGTCCTATAAAATTATCATAAACATGAGACCTTTTATTGAAGCACTCACTTCATAAGAACACCCACCCCTAAACATGAATAAATACCAACTTGTTCTAGATGTTGAGCATACACACAACACCTATGAAATAAATATCTATATAACATTGATTGATTTTAAATATAATGGATAAATAATTTATAAAACTTCTCTTTCAACCCTTAACTCTCTCAATATTACATATACAAGTAATGCATCCAAATTACCCTTTCGGATCACTCTAGACATCTTTGCTCATCCACAATATTCAATCCTAAAAATACACTATTATGACATCATAATTATGAAATATAGGTCATATAAATAATATTAAACCTACTATTATTTTCAATCCATCCACTAGTCACACTCACTCTCCTCTTTGTGTTCCTTTTAACTTTTTCTTCCACTAAAACACATACTAAACCATCACCTTTGATTTCACTCTTTATAGAGTCTTCATGAATATAATCTTCTTGGTCAGAGTTTAAACATGACTTAACCTTTAAGGCTTCTATCACACTAATAAATATCTCTATACCATTCTCATATGTTGACTATAGCATTCATGGGTCACCCTTAAGTAGCCACACCTTTCAATGAGTTCTTAGTAGCCCTTATAGGTCTCATGGAGACCTATTCACCCCTTTATTACTTCATCAAGAAAATTAGGAGAAAAAAACCACTTTAAAATTCATAGGTATATTCCACATGACCCCTAAGACATCTTCAAGATATTACATCAATCACTACAATCCTATGCATATGTACAATTTACTCAAACATTAGTCTTGTACACAAGAACACCATGTATGAACAAATAGTCAACTTCTAGGAATTTGTTCATATAGAATAGGGATTATTCAAACTTCCAAAATTCACATAAATTGTCCTCATGGAGTATAAAACACTCTCCAATTTATAAAACAACATGAAATATCCAAAAATTATTAATACAAACTCAAACATCCTTCTCAAGTAACTTGAAAAACATGGTCAAACCCATAGTCAACTTTGAAGCTCAATATATGTAACTATAAAAACATTCAAACCTTGTAATTTTTTTTTATGGATACACCCTAGAGTCTTTCACAAATTTTATTTTTACTCCATTAAAAAAATCATCATACATCAAAATTTATAGCTCAAACAATACCAAATGGTTTTCCTTTATTAATTTAAATTCCAATGGTCACTGTCTAAAGCAAAAGATTCAAACACGAGTATTCATCTCATGTCCCTTGACAAATAGATAAAATGCACTCCATCGATCTCCTTGGGAGTCTCCTAGTCTTTACTCAATTTTTTACCATTGATCTTTGATCCATGCTTTTGAGATTGAGATACTTGGTAGTCTAACATGCCTCCTATGGACCCTACTATTAATCTTTATACACTTATGCCACTTGGCAGTCCCATGAGAAATATCAAGATATTTTAACTTATTGATCTTGTGCTCTCCATTATATCTCTATCTATGATTAAATGCATGTCATTATATCCTTCATCTACATGATCACCTACATACCATTGATCCTTGATCTGATCAAACTAGATTTCAACACTTGGCTGCCCTGTATTTACCCTTAATCACAACTATTTCCTGAGGCTTGAACTTTATGGTCTTTGGCACATCATAGTCTACTAGAGAAAATTTGGATATGGGAAACATTTCAATCTACATAAAAGGAAAACTTTTCACCTTGATATCTTTTTCTAGATACCATATCAATACCTAAAATTTGAACACATGATATAGGCACAAATCTGAACAAACCCATGTGACCACTTTATTCTGACACCTTCACATGTGTGAATGATAACATTATAAATCTTCTCACTCATATTAATGTTCCAAGATGACTAGGAGAACCTAAATATTTATATGACTAATTTGATGAATTCCTTTCACTCTCATAAACAATCATAACACCTTATATGACCTCTAAAATAGGAACAAAATAACAAAAACATTCTCTATCATCCAAAATACCTCCACACATGATATTAACTCTAAAATACACTTAGAACCTATGACTTTGTCATTAATGTATTATGTAATCAGATCACCTTGACATCAATAAAATCAATGTATCTTAAGAACATGATTAACAATCTACCCCTTTGTCATTGATGGGAAACATATTTCAAAATACTTTCTCCCAAGGTGAACAACTCTTTAATTCTAAAATTTTCTCCCCCTTTGACATTAATGACAAAATATATCTTCCTCAACATGCCAACTTGATCCTTGGACCTAAAAAACTACTCACATAGCTTATATATCTATGCCTAACATCATGCTCATATCATATAACCTATTATAAAACCATACTCAGCCATACATGCTCCTTGGAATTGAAACATCTTACACATTACACTCCCCGCTTGACATAATGAAAAAATGTGCACCAACTAATCTTCAGAACCTAAAAAGACTTCAAGGACTAACAACAGGAAAGGACCACCTCAAAGAGTTGATAAAAAATCCCCTTATTACCATGCAAACCATTTCTTACTATATCTTCATATTATTGATAATTGACAACACACCATCTTGACCATACCTTGATTCACACTTTATGATTTGAACTATTAAACCAAGCATCAAAATTTTATTGGATTTTGATTTTATAATCAATGTCCCTGAATGGATTTCTTGAATATTTTAATCACCAACCACTATATTAAGCTTATGACATTATTTGTATCCCTCTTGTACTTATAGTAACATATAGTTCATCACCTATACCATACACACTTGCTTCTACATATGACAATTATCTCCTAAGAAGCATAGATAGAGACACTCATTTGTCATGAGAGACTAATAATCCCAATACTCAAGATACTTCCACATCTCCATGATCTTACTTGACTTGTAGTCTTGCCTCATCATCATATTAACTTCAAATGAGTATTTAACTCTACCTTTATTTTTAACTCAGATTCTTGCTTGATCTTCTTGTCCATTTGGGTAGATAAGTCTTACTCTTTGATTCTTGAACTTGTTTTCTATTCCATCATGACAAAAAATACATACACCTCCTTAGGTTTCTATTAATTATAGCTTATTTTATTCATGTTGGGATTGATTTTCTTAGAAATAAGATATTAACCATTCCTATAGAACCTTGCTATGTGACCTCTCTCTTAACACTTGTAGCAAACCATACTAATTAAGAAAAACTTATTGTTTCTTACCTTGTTAGGACATAATATTACAATGTGCCCCATGTCATAGAAGTTGTAGAATTAAACTTCACTCACACCTCTTGAATGATGATTCATATCATAGTTCCAATAAAATTTATTTCTTGAGGTTCTTTTACACTCTCTTGACCCATGACCAAATTGATTACAGGGGTAACACTAACCATTGAAATTTGCATACCTCATAGCATTTGGTTGTCTAATAGGATTAGTTTTCAATCTTTTTGCACCATCATTCCTTGATTTATCATTAAATTTAAGGTCTGATTCTTCTCTTTCATGTTAACCTTTTCTTTGCCTTGAGTTTCAACCTTTTTTTCTTCTTTGAAACCAAGACCAGATCTATCACTTATAGATATTTGACTACTCAGAATGTTGTCAAGATCATTAGCACTCTTTTAAAATTTCACAAAAGACCTTACCTTTCTAAATTTCTTATCCAACTCAACCTTAAAGGACTCAATTTCAATTATATACCTAGAGCATTCATTTTCTTTAGTTTTTAGGATTGTAGACACAATTTCTAAATGAAGATTGAGATGCTTGAGTGTATCTTCATGTTCCCTAGTGTCATCATTTATTCTTACCTCAAACACACTAAAATTCTCCTTATATTCCTTGATTTGGGACATCATCTTCTTATTATTTTTCTTCTCAATATTCAAATCTTCAAGAGCATTCATCAATTCAACCTCATTATCTACCTTAGTCTCTTTATTATCTAAATCATCAGTTGCATCTTTGTTTTTCATGAGATCATCTCTTTTAGAGCTACTTGATTTTGAATTTTGTTATGTTTTAATCTCACTCATATCTTAATTTTGTTTCATTTGTAAAGGCTCCATCTCTAATTGATACCTGATACATTCTTTATCCTTACTCATTACCTCTTCATCAAGAGTACAAAATTGAGTTTTAAGATATTGAGTGATCTTATCATGCTCCTTAACTTCATTATTAAACCTTCTTTCAAAAAATCCAATTTTTTACTCATAGGATTTGATCAAAGAAGATTTATTTCTATTCTTTCCTTGTATTATCTTTATTTCATCCATAATATTCAGATATTTGTCTTCAGGAGTGACTTTCTCATCTTCATTCTCTGAGCTATCTCTTCTAAATAAATCTATGCTTAAAGAACATTAACCTTCATCATCATTAAGATCCATGAATAGTGTCTCTTTACCCTTATTATGAAAATAATCATCACTATTAGATGTGTTTTCTTCTTCTTCTATAGATGATTTACTATATTCTTCATGGTAAAGGATCTAAATACCTTTGTATGCCTCTTTAACATTTATCTTATTGAAGAACTTCATCTCCTTATTAGGACCCTCATATTTCTTATGTTCATCCTTATAATATTCCTTATGAGCTTCATTATGCCAAAACTTGCCTCTGTCTAGGCATCTGGCTATAAAATGACCAACTTTACCATGTGAAAACCATTTAAAAGAAAGTTTCCCTTCATACTCACCTGATCCTACATTCAATTTCCTTATAATCATGGCTTGAAATTAATATTAATTAATGTCAAAGTATTCAAGACTTAACTTGTTCTTCTTGGATTTTTTTCTCCTTCATCACCTTGAAGGCTACTTCATTTTTAGGAGGTTTTTTCTCATTGACTCTCATCTCATAGGCAATAAGGATCCCATGTAATTCATCCATATTTATCTAGGTAAGATCATGACTTTAATCTACAATAGATACTTTTAAATCAAATCTTAGAGTGAGAGAACTTAATACCTTTTTTACTATATTATATTCTTCAATATTTTCTCCAAGACCTATTATCATGTTTACTATCTCATCAACCCTTATAAGATAGGATGCCATAGTGTCTTCTTCCTTCATTTTGAGTCTCTTTAATTGCCTATGTTAATTCTATAATTTATCCAACCTAACTTTTGAATATCCTTCATAGATAGTTTGTAATTTGACCCAAATTTCCTTGGTAGACTTATAATGGATATCCTTGGTGAACTTAATTTATAAAAAACCAAAAATGATGGCATTCAATGCCTTTGGATTTTTTTAACTTAGGTTTTTATCAACTACACTAGTTGGAGGAGTAGTTAGTCTAGTATAACCATCATAATTGATTTCCAAATATCAAACCCTAGAGACATAATGTATGTCCTCATCCTTTCACTCCAAAAATCATAATTATACCCATTTAAAAATGATTCTTTATTTTTAGAGAAACCCTACATATGTTGACTTACCATATTATACCTTAGATCACCTTTAAGTGGTTAAACTTGAAAAAAATGTGTGGATTTGATACCAATTATTAGATTTAAAATCATTAAGGAGGGGGGGTGGTGAAAAAGTGATGCAAGATAATCTAAAATTCAATTCCAATCCTTTTAAATCCTTAATCAATCACCATACTCACTCATAAAGCATACAAATCATTTGTAACAATGAACAAGAAATATAATGTAAGATCAAGCACACAACACATGAATTATGTGGGAAACCCTCATGGGGAATAAAACACACTCTAAATCCTATAAAAACATGGAATACTTGTCCTATAAAATGATCATAGACATGAGACCTTTTAGTGAAGCACCCACTTCACAAAGAACACCCACCCCTAAGCATGAATAAGCATCAACTTGTTCTATATGTTGAGTAACCAAATAATACCTATGAAATCAATAGCTTAATAAATTTGATTACCTTTTAATATGATGGAAAAATAATTTATAACACTTATCTTTCAACCCTTCACTCTCTCAATCTTTCATACACAAACAATGCATCCAAAACACCCTTTTAGATCACTATAGATATCTTCTCTCATCCATAATCTTCAATCTTGTAAGTACACTATTATAACATCAGAATTATGACCTATAGGTCATATAAACAATCCTCAACCCATTAGTCTCTTCAATCCATCCACTAGGCACACTCACTCTCATCTTTGTTCATCCTTCAACTCTTTCTTTTGTTATAACACACACTAAACCATCACCTTTGATTTCACTCTTTATAGAGTCTTAATGAATATTATCTTTTTTGACATACTTTAGACATGAATTAACCTTTAAGGCTTTTATCACACTAAGACATAGATCTATACCATTATCATAGGTCAACTATAGCATCCATGGGTCACCCTTAAGCTATTTACACCTTTTAATTAGGTCTTAGTAGCCCTTATAGGCCTCATAGAGACCTATTCACCCCTTTAGTAATTCACTTAGAAAATTAGGAACATGAAACCACTTCCAAATGCATAGGTCTATTCCACATGACCCCTAAGACACCTTCAAGTGATTACATCCATCACTACACTCCTTTGCATATGTACAATCTACTCAAACATTAGTCTTTTACATAAGAACACAATCTACAAATAAATTGTCAACTTCTAAGCATTTGCTCATATTAAATATGGATTGGTCAAACCTCCAAAATTCACATAAATGGTACTCATGAATTTTAAAACACTCTATAACTGATAAATTAGCATGAAACATCCAAAACTCATTAATACAAACTCAAACATCCTTCTTGGGTCACTTGCATAAGATGGTCAAACCCATAGTTAAATTTTGAGCTTATTATTTGTAGTTGTATGGATATTGAAACCTTCTACCAAATTTTTATGGATGTGCCCTATAACTTTACTTTTTAATGCATTAATAAATTCATCATACATCAAAATTTATAGCTCAAATAATATAGACTATTTTTCCTTTGTTAATTTAAATTCCAATGATCATTGTGTAAAGTAAAAGCTTCAAACATGTGTCTTAATCATGTGTCCCCTAGAAACTTGATCAAATACACTCCATCAATCTCTTTGAGAGTCTACTATTCTTTACTCTCAATCGTTGACCATTGATCTTTGATCCTTGCTTCCAAGATTGAGACACTTGATAACCTATGTCTCTTCTATGGACCCTACTATTAGTGTCTATGTGTTTATGGCACTTGTGAAATAGCCCCAATTTTTTTTGAATTTATCTATCAAAGTATGAAACTGAATATCAATAGATCCCACTACATAAATTATTTTAGTGCAATATAACTCAAAAAATTTAAAACAATTATAGATAACTTTTAATAAGCATTTTAATTGATAGATAAACAAAAAATATAAAGTGGAATGCAATATAGGAGTATGGGTCTAAATGACTGAACTTAAAAGTCTAATCACAGAGTGATATTAGTAAGTAGGGATATATAGACCACTACTACAACCAACACGACATAATTTAAAGGATTTAGAACCCTTTTGGAAAGCAACCAATAAGGACTTCTCCATGTCTTACCCCCATCGATTACCATATCATGATATGGGGTCCTTTAGTAAAATCATTACACCTTCATTCCATTAATCGACGAAGTCCCCATGACTAGGATGAAACATCATGAAGAGGGAATTATCTTCACAAAAAATAAAATAGGTGAAATATGTTAAACTAAAGGTGGGTGGAATCACACTAGTGAGCCCCATAATGAATCATATATGATTGGTTTGGGAAAATAATCACTCCACATGATACAAGAATTCCATTCGGGGAACCAAATAAAAGGGCATATGCCTAAAGGTTACTTACTCAAAATTTAGTTAGAAACTCCAATCATTATAAAACATAGGCATTCACACCCTCCCAATAACATGCATTTATCCATGCATGAGTTCATTATATAAATAGTCTTGTGCATTAACTCAGGTGTTTATTAAGGAACTATGAATTAGTAAATCATTGCCAAGATAGATTATTTAATCACATAGTCAAATGTTAACATTAAAGATTCCATAGCTTACTATTTCATATCCTCATTCTAAGTTATTTACCAATCACATGGATTAACTAACAATCACAACACAAGGTATATTATGAAGTTTAATGACAAAGTTAGGCTTTAATTATAAGCATGTACAAACTAGTGTAAGCCATGCCTATCTAACCACATGTAAGCATTGATAAAAACTTATCCAACTTATAATAAATAAGAGTTACATTAAGACATATAAATTAATAATCTTTAAGAAATTAAGTCATATATCTAAAGCACTACGACATCATTAATGAAAAAATTTGTAATACAAAATATGGGTCCATAAAAAACACATTAGCCTAGTTTAATTCATTACTTAAGAAATAAAAGTAAACCACTTAAATGATATAACTACTTATTCAAGGAAATGGCATAAGAAGCATAAGGCACACTATTTCATAATTCATTAAATAAGCCCACTTACTCTTTATTATTATGTCAAGTGGAATAATATTAAGTAGCTAAGAGTTGTTTATTCTTTTGATAGCCCATAAGGTTTACATAAATATTAAATGACCAATAAGGACCTTAATCATCTACATCTATTAAATAATACAATACTTAATGAGTTACCCATTTTTCACACCATGGGGTATTATAACTATTTTCTCAAGAACCTATTGTATACTCATTGAATCATCTTTAATATTAAAGACATTTGATGTTATCAATTTTTTTTCAGGCCATACAATTAATCATCATCCATTCTTCACAGAGTCCTTATATGTGAAAAGTAATATAAAACAACAAGAACTAATATGTCTTGTTTCCACTTGTATCAAGGTACTATCTACTCGTGTAAAAACCATCTATAACTATAACTATTTATAACATAACATAACTATCACTTGATGAGAGATATAATTTGCCACTTGAGTAAATTTAGCATAGATTTATAACATGAAACTATGTTTAGACCATGTTTCTAGTATAATGTTACAACTAAGGGTGTCTTTTATCATTATTATAATGACATAAGAGATTGGTAATTTCACATGTTAGATAGACATACCAAAATATGAGGTTATCCTCAAATATAAGTTCATCATAGAACCCAAGTCTATCATATTAATGATCATGCTTAAAATGTCAACAACCCATATTACATTTTAACTATCATCATATAATCTCATAAAATAGAGATTGGCCCACGTGTTAAAAGGGAAACTCCATGCCATGTATAAGTTATTGAGAATATTTATCACAAAATTTAAATATGTAAACATAACTTTATTAAGGGAATATGACCTTTTATTAGTTCAACATAATTTAAAACAACACTATCTTATTTATTAAATAATTCAAGGTTAAGGCACTTGAGTTCTGTGATCCAATGGTTTCCATGATACAAGTTCATGCCTACTTAAGAGAAACTATCATATCATTAATCCATGTACATATTTCAAAACATAAAGATCAAATAAAACATGATGTATTCTATAAACACTACAACCCATATGGTAAATGTATCCCAATACATGTCAAAAAGAGTAAATATATATGGTTAAGTCATAAGAATCATACAACTACTAGCAATAATACCTCCAAGTCCACATCATATATAATAATTTATATTATCTAACATAGTAATATTATAGTCTACATAAAATACAAGATGAGATATAACATGAAATTAGTAAACAAATACAATCCATCTGTCCAACAACATAAGTCAATAGGTACAAACAAGGGAACTATCACATGCCATCCAGGTGTTGCCACATGAAGGATTAACATAGTAAGAGGGACATCCCTCAAAACTAACCATATGATCCCTCCATTGATGGAACTTACTACGCCAACCATAATCTTGGTAGAGGGATTTGAAAACCAAGTACTCAAGCAAGGTAATAATAATACACACAATATTGAGCCACCAGTATAAAATTAGAAAAATGTTGACAAGACAAAAGATTAATAGGAGACATAATCCCTAACACTCAACAAAACCATGGCCTAAGTAATTCCCAAGGTGTACATCAAGATGTTATAGTGGATGATACAAATCATAAGCCATGATGTAATATAACCAATCCATAAAATTGGTCCATCCATGACTCCTATGCACACACCAAATTTTCCCACAATGGTAATAAATGATTGAAGCAATCATCAAGGTATGAGAATCCAAAATAGATAAGAATAAGGTTTGTGGGGTCATCATGAGGTCTCACAACATCATATGATCCTTGAATTGTTAAATTTGATTCAAAACAACTTCCATAGAAACACAACCCTCAAAAATGTTAAATGGAGAATTGACCATGACTGGAAGATAAAAAATCTTAACAAGGATTCATTCATGACCCAACACAACATATATATATATATATATATATATATATATATATATATATATATATATATATATATCAATTTAAACTTAATACCAAGGTCTATAAATGATTTAATTGAATCATTGAATAAAAATAGAAGAAATCTTTTTTTGTGAGAATAATATTAACTCAAAATGGTATAACATGACACTTAATTTTCAAGAAATCTCACTCAAATAATACTTAGGGAAGTATT